>JBCNJP010000001.1:936696-978696 GCA_039602395.1 Deinandra increscens subsp. villosa
AGATGTAACTTGCTTTAGTTGTCTCATACATATTGATTTTATGATAGTATAAAATATATCAAGTGTATCTCATATTTACATACATTATTGAAAACTTGGGATCACTTGTGGTGGTTCATCAGTGAGTCTCCAAAAGGATATTGAGACTACATATGTGCTTCCCATTTTTACATACACTATTGAAACCTTAAACTGCAATTACAAAACAACAACAAAGCAAATAATTTAAAAGAAAGTCAAGTGCAACACTCAAAGCAAAATAGATATGCAATCAGTATAGCTACACCAAAACACACCAAAACAAAAACAAAAAAAAACAAAAGAAAAAATGGATTTGTAAAGGGAAGCTTACCTGTTCATGTCTAGCAATACCTGTTTGCAAAATCATCAAACATATAAGGTAAAAAAATATTAAGGTGAATCACACATAACATAGTAAGCCCAGAAGAAAAACACACTTAGCTCTTAACCCCTTAATCACAGAAGTGAGAAAATAGTGGTGAATCACACTTCTATGATTTCCATTATCCCTTTTAAAAAAATGTACACTTCTGTAATGGATCCTCTGATGCTATAATAAAATATGAATACCAATTATATTAAAATTTCATACTCATTTAAGAGTAGCACCGCCATCAAACACGAACAAAGTCAAATGCATCTCTACTATAAAAATTGGACAATTAATTAAAAGATAAGTCCTAGCAGTCGCTACCGGTAGTGACTCGGCCATATACAGTGTCGCCTGTCAACTAAAGCTAATTACACGGATTATGTTATTGTTAATCATTGTCGTTTAACAATCATACGGATTAATACACAATACGTACCTTACTACAAAACATAAAGAAATTGAGCGAAGAACTCTCGAGCTACCTGCAAAACATACAAAAGAGCAAAAATTATTTACAATATATTAGCGTAAACGAAAATGAATTATGATATCTCCTAATACCTGTTGAATAGCCTCTGATGATCTAAAGTTGCCTCATCCATAGAATGTGTTTCTCTATTGACCCTGAGGAGATGCTATAGTAGTCTAGTAGAAATTTCCTATTTAAGAAATCAAGACCAGCTCAATGCTTCGCAAAGCTTAAATCAATAACAACATGCAAGTAGATACATTAACATGCTTATAACAGGAGATTAATAACAATAATAAGCATATATTGTAGGAAAATATATAAACCTTTGTGAGACCATTATCAACCACTTTTGCAATCTAAATACACAATATTAGTTACGAAAGAAGTAGCCAACAAAACGATATTGGTAACTTAGATTCAAAATAAACAAACTTAGTACTACAATTTCATACAATTGATTATTTACCTCTTCTTCCAATTGGGAAGTCTCAAATCAAAGATTTGGTTCATCAAAATAGCAATCTTCTCCACGGAGGACCACCACATGTTGGGCAGACCATATCTTTGAGATACTCTCATATCATGTCATTCTCCAACCTCAACACACAGTTATCTACGCGTTCATGGTGTGCCAACAACAAAGCAAGGAATTAATATATACTAAAACAAATTTATTTGTTATCGAATAGAACACTAATTTCACGAACTTTATCCGAAAAAGAACCTTCCATTACATGATTAAGGATACATAAAGGAAAAACATGAATTAGAAGTTGGTATGTTCTCTCTGACGACAATTGCAACCAAAGATTTGTACTAATGGCCCGCTAAGAATTAACAATGACTGTAGTATTATGTAGCAAAGTAAAACAAACTTCTAACGTATACTTTCAGATAAATGTTTGACAAAGATCTGATCCTACTCATCAACATGTAATTTAATAGGCATCATGTTTAAACCATGGAGATGCCTCAAGGTCAATAATTTACAGCTCCAAAAGGTAAAAGTATGTATATATAAATATCAGCATCATGAGAGTGCCAAATCAAATTCTATCAAATACTTATGCCGATTTCACTCTATTAGGAACGGTAATATGACATTGAAGAATTGAACAGATTATAAAGCCTATTAAGATAAACATTTTCCTAATAAGAATACACATTATGATACAATTAATTAAAGCTCATGGCTATGGTACATGATCATAAACAAATAACTACCCAATGTACTATCAATTAAAGAGTAGGTACAGAGTAGGTGTGGTTACATAACTCTTACTCAGTTAGAACCATATCCATATAGATTACAATTTACAAAACACCAAAATCCAAAGGTGTAAACTTTACTAAGTTTATCTATATTAGATCATTAATCAACTAACAATCTGAAAACTATATACAGAGTAAGATAATAAACATATTGAAAAAGTAAATAATTTAATCACCTCTTTCGTTGCAGTTGCAGATGAGTAATTTCCCAAAGATATTGCCAGACCCAATCCATCTTCTGCCCAAAATTATCCTCAAACCTTGATCACGTTCACATCAAAAAATAAAATCAATATCCAAAACGCAACCACCATGACCAGAAAAGGGTAAAAGTCAATATATTTAGAAAGCAAAAAAGAAGATTAGATGGGTACTGTATGTATTCTGCCGAAAACAAACCTATAGCAGAGATCGAAATCTAAAGACTGAAGACAAACCTTCTCTACGAAGATAAATCGAAACCCAAATCATTGAAGCCTTGATGAGAAGAACTGATAGTCGCCAAAATAGTCATTGTCTGCCGCCGTCTCGAGCCAAAACCATCACCGCTCCTCACCAACGATCTTCGCCGCGTCTTCTTCAGAAGCTTCTCCATCTCTGAATAGTAATTGATATATATAGTTATATGAGATTAGGGTTAAGTGGTAGACGAATAACATAATCTATACAATCTGCATCCCCAAATCAAATACCCAAAACCCTAACAAACATAATAAATCAATTAAGAATCCCAATATCCCATCACATGTTAACAACCCTGAAAGAAAGATGGAAAGATTAAAAAAAACTAACCTCTGTAGTGTTTGATTTCTACTGAGTGGAGACGATTTGCGTGAGGAAGAAACGAAGCAGCACGGATTTGACTTTTGAATACACTACATCTTACTATTCCTAAATAAATGGAAAGGATTTCACTTACCTAAACATCAATAACGTAGACGGAGGAAAGATGCGGACTACGATGAAGCAATTGAAACCGAGTTCGAGAGATAACTCTGTTGGAAACTTGGAACTGTAGTAGACATTGATGGGGTTGCTCACCTGCTCGCTCAATCGATATGAAGTAAAAAGCTATGGAGTTTCTAATTACAATTGTGCCATGACACACAATACCCTCAAAGTTTCACTAAATTACAACCATGCCACTGACCACTGTTGATGAACAGTGTAGGCGCATTAGGTGGTTGTACTATAAGCTTAGGGGGTGGTACCATAGGTTGTCATTTGTATATATAGTATAATGAGAGACACACAAATGTTCATGTGAAGATCCACAATTTGTTTTAAGGGCTTCGGGTTTATTCTGATCCTCAACCACAACTAACGATTAGTTTGCTATTTGTGTTGGAGTTGAGCTATACTTATAAAGATTCAAGAATCAAAATCGGTGGCACAAGATCTCATGTTGAAGAATGAAGATTCAACATATTGAAAACCCTCTGAATATAGTAAGTATACATTTGTGTAAGGAAAATTGGATTTAAATAATCTCAGGTTTTCTTTATTGGCAACTAATAATCCCACATTTAACATTGGCATCTGTCAGTCCCACATTTACACTTGTTTATTTCCAATGGTCCCTCCTTTAAAAAGTTTAACGGAGTTAACGGAAAATTAATAAAAAGTGACGTGGCTGGTGAAGGCCGCCACCGGCGACCTCCAAACCATCAGAAAACGACTAAAACCCCAAAAAACATCCATTTTTTCACTTTAATGTTATGAAACAGAATATTTTTAACATGAAACAAAATATTTTTAACTTGATTAATGACATTAAAGTGAAAGAATGGACGTGTTTCTGTGGTTTTAGTCTTTTTCCGGCGGTTTGGAGGTCGCCGGTGACGGCCTTCACCAGCCACGTCACTTTTCATTAATTTTCCGTTAACTCCGTTAAACTTTTAACGGAGGGACCATTGGAAATAAACAAGTGTAAATGTGGGACTAACAGATGCCAATGTTAAATGTGGGATTATTAGTTGCCAATAAAGAAAACCTGGGATTATTTAAATCCAATTTTCCTTTGTGTAATGTTATTTTACATGGTATTGTACTTTAGTTTTCCCAAATATAACGAGAGTATGTGTTAATATTTAGCTGAATATTTTAATAGAAAAGTAGCTCAGATCCCTATAATTTTTTAGGTTCATAGTTTAATCAATCGCTTGCAAAACATGTAATGCACCGACATGTGATGTACTTGATAATAAGATGAATTACATGGACATAATTCAACTTGCTTCAATGTTAATTTAAGAGCACACGGTATACTGCGTTGTGGGAAGCGTTCAACGCCATCACGGCGTGAAACACCGCCCCCCTTGGCGTTATGGGGTGGCGTGGTGTTCACCCGTGGTGTTTTCCACGGCGTTTGTTTGGAGGATTTGAAGATTGAGGATCGTTAAACGGTTAAAAAAATAGTCGTTGGCTATTTAAAAAAAAACATTTTTTTTGATTTTCTTACCTATTTAAACCCCCATTTAATCAAAAAAATCACACACCATCACCATTTCTCATCTAAAAAAACCATTTCTCATCTAAAAAAGATGTCTTCACCCCCTTCCTCTACTTCTATTCCCGACACTTCTTCGGACGAATCATCCGACCGTGCTTCGGATATGTTTTTTCAAATTATGGTTCATCATCATCAACGTCGTCTCAACGCTCGAGCGAACCGCGTATTAACGCGAAAAGCTCGTCACAACATAAATCGCTTGTGTGTATCCGCCACATATGTTCCATCAACGTTTTCGTATGAATCGTTCACTATTTTTAAGAATAGTGAACGATTTAGAGCGCGAACATCCATGGTTCCCACAAAGGAGTGATGCAAGAGGTCGGATTGGTTTTACTCCTTTGCAGAAGTGCACGGCAGCCTTACGTATAATGGCGTACGGCACAACGGGCGATGGTTTTGACGAGTATTTGAGGATGTCCGACCGCACACTTAGGTCGTGTTTGCAAAAGTTTTCCAAAGGTATTATTTCCAAATGACTACTATAATTATTTAAATTTCATTATCATATATCATTATTTATTTTAATTATTTATTATTTATTTATAAATTGTACCAGAGGAAATATCTACGTCGACCAACAGCAAGCAACATCAGGCAACTGTACGAGTTTCACGAAAACAAATGGGGTTTTCGTGGAATGCTCAGTAGCATTGACTGCACACACTGGGAGTGGGAGAATTGTCTCAATGCTTGGAGGGCACAATTCATGTGTGGTGATCATTCTCATCCTACAATAATGCTCGAAGTTGTTGCGTCATATGACATGTGGATATGACATCAATTTTTTGGTGTTGCGGGGTCCAACAACGACATCAATACCATGGATCGATTACCCATTTGGGATGATATCGTAGAGGGCTGTGAACCCAACTCGTCTTTTGAACTACGAGGTGTCACTTACAAACGTGGTTATTATTTGGTTGATGGGATATATCCCAACTATTTGACTATTGTGAAAGGATTCACAACTCCAATTGGTGAGAGACGTAAAATATTCACCGAGGCTCAAATCGCCGCTCGAAAGGATGTTGAACGCACCTTTTCAAGGTTAAAAGGTAAGTGGCACATCATTGCGAATCCCGCACGAATGTGGCACCAAGACAAGATAGCAAACGTTATGCGGGCTTGTTTAATTTTACATAATATGATTCTCGAGGATGAGGGCAAAGCGATTTGTCAAGTGAACGAGGCGGAATTGTATACGACATATTCGGAAATTAACGAGGAGAAAAAACGGGCTAATCGTCAGGAAATACGAGATCGAAACATCCATAACCAACTTAAAGCGGATTTGATCGAAGATATCTACGAGCGTTCTCAATGATTTTAGTTGGTGTAATTTCGAATTTTCTTTTTTAGTTAAAAATGTAATGTTTTATTTTTATGTTGAATAAAAATATTTTTTAAGCGTTTGGAATTGTCTATGTTTTATTTTTATTAATTAAAATGTTTAAGTATTATTTTAATTTAAAAAAGTAAAAAAATTAATAAAATAATATTTCAACACTACACCATCACACCATGAATACCACACTTGGTGTTGAAAAATGGTATTATCCAGTCATCACCTACGTGATATGATAACACCACTTTTCAACACCATGTATACCACATGCCCTAACAATAAAACGTAGACAATTAATAGAAAATCTTCAAAATATCTAGAGTCTTTCTAGGGTGGAATGTTCAATAGCATTTCTTTACACTTCATGACAACTCAGACAATAAAAACCTAAAAATAAAACATTAAAAAACACAATAATAACAAAAAAGAGAATAAAATTAACAAAAAAGTAAAAAAAATACCTAAAACTTAACACAATTGCTTCATGTGGGGACTCAACCTATTTCTAAAAAACCCATAACGATAATGGAAGAAATCTAAAATAAAATAATAAAAAATAAAAGTAACAAAATAAAAAAGAAATTGAACTAATAAAAAATATCTGTCATTATATATATTAACAATTAGAATTGGTATGTATGTGAGGAGGGGGACTGTACAACCTATGAACCTATAGTTATTTGACAACACATTTTTCTCTCTTTTGTTCTCATTACACGTGGAAGAAACTGTCTTCCTTTTTCTTTATATCTTTCTTTTTGACTACTTTTCTTCTCATTTG
The DNA here is from genome assembly GCA_039602395.1 of Deinandra increscens subsp. villosa. Taxonomy (NCBI): domain Eukaryota; kingdom Viridiplantae; phylum Streptophyta; class Magnoliopsida; order Asterales; family Asteraceae; genus Deinandra; species Deinandra increscens. Next base: position 943,476 of record JBCNJP010000001.1, read on the forward strand.
ATTTACCTGTGTTCTTCTTCTTTGTTCCTCTCTCATTTCTTTCTCTGGTACGTTATTTTTCATTTTGCATGTATCGATTTAGTTTGTTATTTTGTCATCTGATTTGCTCTTTCTTCGTTTCCCCTTTAATCGGCTGGAGGCTGCTTTTATTGACGTTCTTCTCTTTAGGGTTCATAACATTGCAATTAAAGAAGGTTTCTGAACGCCGGTTATATATTCGGCTGGGCTTCTGAATTCCGACGGTGACTGTTTATTACCTCTCTGTTTTGCATCTGTCAATGGTGGCCCGGTGTCTTTTGTTTTGTCGATGCCGTTGTCTTACGACTTCAGGGACCGCCGGTAGGCCATTGTTGTTTAGTATTCGCCGTGATTAACCTCAGTTATGAAGGGTTTGTGCGAACTGCTTCTTCCTTCTTGACCGCTGATTTTGTCTTAGGTGTGTTGTCTCTGGTTTTGATTTTTAGTCTTGAAGCTTTTTGCTTTTAGGGGTTTAAATTCTTCTTCTTTAACTTCGTTGTTTATGTGCCCGGTGTTTGTAACTTCAGAATTTTCTGATTTACCTCTTTCGCATGCATGAATCGGTGTTTGGCTTTGGTTTTCCTCATAGTGAGAAATGAGAACATAACCAGTTTCGGTTTCGCAGGTTATAAATTTGCTACTGATTCGAATGTCACACAGGTTGCGGTTTTTATATTTGTTCTTATAGTGATTTTTTATCTTTGATTGTTTGTTTTTTGAAGAAACTATGATTTTTTGTAATCGGTCTGATAGCCTTTGAGGGTTTGACGAAATATCGAAAATGTGTCCTCTTCTGGCTTCTTTATCTCAAATGATTGTGTATTTGTTAATGTCATTTGGTTTTGGGTTTTTCCATTGATAAAGTCTTTGATTTTTATGTTATGTTTTTTATGGATACTGTATTTGTGGTGTAGAGTTTTAAATTCAATAGTTTTTGAGTGGAATGGTCTTACTTATGTATTTAGTTGATGTTGAATTAAGTTTTGTCATGTGATTCGAGTGAAATCTTTTAAAAAATGTTGTTTTCTGTTGCTGCTAAAAGGAATAGGATAGAATGGATTTTGTTGGTCTTTGTTATATATATATTTTTTTATCTCAAATTGATCTCTATCATGTGATAATGCTTAAAGGAGAATGGCTTAGAAGCAAAGACTTACATAGTTTTGTAAGAGGTTATTTTTGTGAAGATTGTCCTGTTTGGTTAAGAGTTGATGATTGAAATAACAAAAAAAATTGTTTTTCTTAAATTTTATAGTTGAACTGAATTTTGTGTTACTTATGTGTTAATTTGATCTTGAATGTCAATGATGTAGTTTGAGTGAAATCTTTTAAAAAGTGTTTTATCTTAAAGTTTATTCCTTCAGATGTATATTTTTATAGTCTCCATAATCATTTTTTGCGAACTTCGGATTAAAGAATTTGTGCTTGCTATCTGATAGCTTTCCACCCATTTTTAAACATAAGTGTTCTTAATTATGTATTTATATTGAAATTTTCTATTGTGTTTGTATATAAGTTGGATTTGGTGTTGCTTCTATTGGCCTAATTGAAAATTTATGACTATTGTGCAGGTGTCTTTTGAGTATCTCTGCATATTATGCTGTTTAGCTGGGTGAGTATGTTATATTTTTTTTATTATTTGTTGGCTTCAGCTGGCTTATATTCACTGCTATTGGCTAAAAATGAAAGAAAATCAGCTGTAACAATATGGACAATAGAAACTACTATGGCCACCAAAAATCAGATGTTTTAATATAGCAGAATATCAGTGATCAGTGTTTTGATGTAGAGAATAATTAATTCTAAATACTCATTTTTAAATTTGGTTATTTTGTTTCAGTTTTTGCTAACTTATGAACAAGGCATTACTTAACTCACGAGTTAGCATGTGAGATAGACTTTTTTTTTTTATAGTTCTGAACATGTCTCAAACTATCAAGAGGTTAAGCTATATTCTGTTTCATAATAATTAAGTTTTTTTTCATATCCGTTCCTCATGTATAACTTGGATAAATGATGTAGTTTTAGTGGAATCTTTCAGAAAATGTGTTATTTTGAAGTATATACTCTCGGATGTATAGTTTTATTGTCTCCATAATCCTTTTTTGGAACTTCAGATTGAAGTATTCATGTTTTCAAATTAATAGTGCTCTTATAATCTTTTTTTTCTTATCCATTTTTGTTGCAGGGTTTTGTTTGGAAACAACATTAATACTGCTCTTATATATGTATGTGTTCTTCTCTATATTTGCATTACATATATCTCATGCATGAATATTTTTGTCTATTTCTATTGATGTAAGTGCAGGTCCTGTTTATTTATTTGGTATATTTCTATTGATGTTAGTGTAGGTCCTGTTTATTTACTTAGTATATTTCTATTGATGTAAGTGCATGTCCTGTATATATATGCTCTGTCTTTTGTTTGGAGATTTCCTTTTTTTTTCTTCCATTTCAATCAATTTTATGATGTCAAATTAAAGAGACCTCTTTCTAGAAAGAGAAATCACAATGTATTAGGTAAACCAAACCAAAACCCTTTCCATAATTGATGCTGAATGATAAACTTTAAAGCTTACTGATGCATAAGTAACAGTCATAACAAGCCAACAGCAACTTCTTTTGTTTGGTTTCAGTATTTTAGTTGGTTTGTTCTAAACAACAACTTTAATCTCTATTATTATTATAACTTGTCACACCCCAACCGACGGCGGAATATGTCGGGGCGCAATGATTGTCCAGATGCACATGACAACTAAATTAAGTTGTAATACTTAAACATGCCCTTTTTCATTAATCACTAAAGATATTGTACAATAAAGTTAAACATGGAAAATACATATCAAATTGATTTAAAGTCTTTAATCTAGGTCCAGCAATCCTAGCGTGATCACAACATAGCTCAAGTATAAGTTCCTGCAACATGTATAAGATAAAGTGTCAACTACAAAGTAGTTGGTGAGTAAACACATGTTTAAATGATATAAGTATAATATCAATAACAGCGATATATGTCTAATCAGATATTTTCATATGTATAGTCAAACAAGTAATGAGTTAAAGTCAATGAATGTGCGCATCAAACCCTAGACAACTAGGCTTCCAATCACAAGGCGCTACACGCGAAGCATGCCAAGTGGGCTGTCAAACCAATAGATCTATTATTGTTACCCCGGCTCGGTATGTTAATGAGTACGCATGCTAGATAAAGATAGTAACCGATGCTAAATCAAACCAATCACAATAATCCACACATATTTAACATACATAGAACGCATCAAATCATCATATAATCGCGTTTGTGTTTAGGGAAATGATTTTGAATAAAGATACATGTTACACCCCAAAAATGTTAAAAGAGAAGGTTTGTGAATACTCACTACTCAAATTATCATTTGAAGGAATCACCCTTCTAATGATAATAAGAGTTGATATCGCATCACATCCCATAATATTAAAAGAGGGGGGATTTAGTGGTTACTCACCTGATAAGTAGATCGGAAACGGGAGATAGAACCAATCGCGAGAGATAACAATCCGGAGATTATCCTAATGGAACGAACATGCTAAATGAACATAGGGAATGATAATGATTATAGTTCTAAGGACACGAGGAACTTAAGGAGTGTTTAGGTCTTATTTGATAAAAGACCATTTTGCCCCTTATTAGGAAATTAGGGTTTTGGTAATTTATCTAATAATTAATTTATTTATTAATTTTGAACTCATATACACTTATTATATATATAAATATGTTCTAAGACCAAAATTCAAGTTTCAATGCCTTCCGGTTTGTTTAATATTAAATAATCATATTCAAAACCCTAATTTTGAAATAATTATTAAATAAATAGCAAAATAATTTATAAAATCAAATAAAATTAGGGCTTTTACTTGAAATATTATTTTATAATATATTTTAAGAGATTTGCCCTAAAATTAACTTGTTTGCTTTATTTTGACAAAATAACGTCGAGGAAACCCTAATTTTGATGATTTTATTAAATAAATACCAAAACAATTTATAAAATTGTAAAAACTTAGGGTTTTATTTATTATGATATATTATAATATTCCTTAAAATAGTAAACCTTAATTCAATACCGTTTATTTAATTTGGGCAGAACAACGATCCGAAAACCCTAATTTTGGCACATTTTTATATAAAATACCAAACGTTTAGATATCATGAAATTGACTTAGGGGTTCTTTAATATATGTTATAACATCATATCCTGCAAAAACTCAGACCCTAACTCCTTCCCAATTACCCAGAATTAAAGAAATAAATCAAGAACCCTAATTTATATATATTTTTAGAACTCGATCAAAACAACGATATTAACAGAAATTGATAGAGGGCTTTTGTAGAGCATACCAAATAACGTGGGACTGCAGGAGATGGGCTTCAAAGACCTCTTCGTTTGGTCGAATTTTGCAGATGAAGCTTCGGTTGCGGGTTTAGAGTTTTCTAGGATGAATTTCGTGAATTGGCGAGTATAACTGGACGATCCGAGCTCGGTTTTATAGTGGTTAGGGTCGCAACTGGTTGTAGACACGTAGAGGGGTGATAATCCGATCGAATTCGACGTGTGGAGGGACAGAAATCGAGCTGTGGTGAAAATACTTGAAGAACACGCTGCTGGTTACGATGCGGGCCGCATGGCTCGGTGTGCGTATGGCATGCGGGCCGCATGCCGTGATTTTGGACCATACTTTGGCAGATTTACATTTTTGGTCCCTGTAGTTTTATTTTTTAATTGTTTTGACCCCTAAACTTTCATATAATTATTATTTTATGCCCAAAAAGTGTGGAGATATATTTCTCATGAATTTCTAAGTCCCGAGATATGCATAGCGAGGTATAAAAATACGTATTTAATATATATTTATTTTCTTTTTAACCGTTCGTGCTTGTTTTAATTCGTTAACCTCTAAAAATTTACGGGTGACTTATATTGACCTTATAAAACACCAAGGAACATTAAAATATGATTTTTTTTGAAATTTACGTGATTCCCGGTTATTAACGGATTTGCACGAAAAACGATAAATTCAATTAATTGCGAAATAATTAACAAAATTGATCCAAAATTTAACCAATTGGTTTAAATGTTATAAAATGATTGTGGGACATTTAAAATGATATATTTTGAGATATAAATCCCGAGATTCCCGGTAAACGATAAATCGAATACCGAAATCGCGTAAAAACCAAAAACTGGTTTATTTTCGTTTTAATTAAATTGTTTAACCTAAAACCTTGTAAATTTATTATTTTGTTTTCAAAAATGATTATCGAGTATCTCGAACATAATTTAATTGTATATTTTGGATAAATTCTTCCGGTAATTGTTAAATCAAAATTTCGATTTGCGTGACAAGTTCAAATTTGGGTCGGGTTTTGTAATTGGGTCGGACACAGGTGTTACAGTCTCCCCTACTTCAGGAAATTTCGTCCCGAAATTAGAAGAAAATATTCGGGTTAAGAGGAAGAATATATCAATGGTGATAGGGAATTTGATACCAACAAACAACCAATGGTCAATTCTAAGTTTGATTCCTAATTCATTTTTAAAGTACCTTCGATGCTTATATATAGGGTGTACCGCAGCTAACCCACCACATCTGTAATACTTTAAGAATGCGCTAGTCATCTTACGAAGAACTATCATTTTCATATAATAACGAATGATTTTGTGATAGAGATTGAATAACATCAGATATGATGGATTGTAAGATGATTAGATTCTAAAGCTAAGATTATGATTATACGAGCAATTGAATAAACAGATTATGGATTTGATTTATCACCGTCTCCCCTACTTTAGGGAAAAGACCGGTGGAATATGAAGAGAGTGGTGGGGGTAACATGATTTACTTTCAAATTGCTGAAACTGATAATTTGACATTAAGTCAAGAATATCATTTCACACAATTAAATGAGATCACAGATTTCTTAACGAGAGAACGTGTCGAGTATTGGTGAGCTAAATGGGTAGCGAGCCACATTCAATTCACCTACGGGACGCGAGGTCTTGTTAATAGTCTGGATTAGAAATTGGCTAGAATCCAAGGTTAACGTCTATGACCAAAACCAAATGTATGCTAAGCTAGCATCACACACAAGTGTTTAGGTGTAGTACGTATAAGTCTTGGACTGGCCAGAGAAATTAATGATACTTTATGATCTAGAGCAAATTCAATCATCGTCGTTTACGACGGTGATAATGTGAGAGAAGCATTATTAACAGTGATACTTGATTAATCCATTTGAGGAAAAGATAGTAATACAACACGAAATTACCATTTAGATGAATCACCATCCAAATGATAATACGAATTGACCACTTGATATCGAAATGCATATCATTATTTGAATGAATCACCATTCGAAGGATAATACAAATCGGACATTATAATCTTTCCTTTATTAAGATTCATAGGGGAATCAAGACCAGATTAAATCATGGTTTTGAGAAAGTTCAGGAATCGTTTAACGGATAATTATTCCGTATAGGGATAACGAGAATTGATCTTGAGGAGATAGATGATTCTGAGAATTCTCTTGAAGATGTCGTTAATATAAGAGTTTTGATATTTGGTGATTGAGTCCATCGGACTGGTGATGTACATTCGAGATGTATCATCTTTTAAATGAATGGGTGTTCCTCAAAGCAGGGAATTAGATCGAATGAATTTTGATATGGTGATTTTCACAACAGGAATAATACCAGAATCGTCATGTGTAGGTACTTATGGGTTTTGATGAAGGACGCGTGTTTCTAATTTACTGGATAACGGATAGTCAAGTCTGGGTTATCTGAACGAGGAACAAATTCTATGTGATGTTGAGACACTCAATTCAATGATGACGTTTGATCTTCCCGAGAAGCGTAAATATGTTTGTCAGGGATTGAGTTACAATTAAGGATAACGGAAATTGAGGATAATAGGTTTCTTGCCTACTGATTAATCATAATGAGAGGTTTAAGGGTAATGAATATAAGAAATGATTGAGTAAGTAGGAGGACAAGAAGTAAAGAGTAAAACTCATATTCTGATATATATATAAGATAAACATCGATTGGAAAGATTACAAACTTCAATTACAGGGTAATCGATTTATTCAAATATTAACAGAGTCCAAACGATCTTCAAGCATCCTCATTACTTCCTCCAGGTATCATTCACGTTGAAAGTTCCAGCAGTTGCTTGGAGGTTGACAATTGTTGTGAAGAAGAGTTCTATTAGTGGCTGGATGAGGACACATGTTTCGAAAGTGATTAGGGTTTCCATGATAACAACAATGCATCGGGATAGCAGAAGGGATATGAGTAGGAGTAGGTGCCATAGTTTGAACTATTGGAGGTTGGGTTCTAGGGTCTACATAGTTGGCCAGAGGGTTTGGAATAACAGCAGCAGCAAGCAGAGGGCAAGTGTTTCTAAAGTGACCGGGTTGACCACAGTTATAGCAAGCATGATAAGGTAAAATAGAAGTTTGAGTAGGTATCACAGGCTGGCCCATCGGGGGCTGAGGTTGACGACAAACATTTATGAGATGACCAAATTTGCCGCAATTGAGACAACGCCAACAAGGGTTTTGAGTGGAGTGATGGTATTTACAGGTTTTGCAAAGAGGGTGAGCTCCAGTATAAGGTTTCTTGGCTGGCCGAGTATCGGGAGCCTTCTGAGTAACAGGTATAGTAGTTTCTGCAGGTGTGGTTGTCTCATTAAGATGTTTAGCCTTCCTTTTCCTCTTCTTGGTTTTTGGCAGCGGAACATTTGATGACTTCTAATCCTTGAGGTAGTTTAGCAGCATCATTGTTAACGAATTTATCGTCGAGGGCTTGTCGGAAAATGTTGGAGATGAAAGCTGCCACTTGTTGAGAAATTTGTCGGGCCATTTGTTGATCGTCAGGATTCATGCTGATGGGAAAGTGTTCAGGAGACAAGGGATACGATAATCAATTCAGGATCATGATGACGAATATTTTATAAAACATCAGAATTTAGAAATCATGAGGTTTTAAACAAGGGATAGAGAAGAAATCATGTTGTTTTAGTAAAACACAATGGAATGGCTTTCGTTCCTCGATTGAGAAACTACAACCTGTGACTAATCAGAGTTAGTTGGGATCCGTAGCAGTAAATGACATGCTTTGGCCTAATAGGTTCCAACACTCTCACCAAAGACTTCTAGGTAGGCATCCCGATCCACACGGCTGATCAGGTTATATACGAAATGCCTGCCTAGATAGACCTCCAGCTACCGGTGCCTTCCCCCTTCCAGTTACTACATGTCTACTGTTAGGAACCTAACTCCGACGGAATTTTCAAAATCAGAATTTTCAAAATACTAAAATGGCACATAAGGCACCATTACTAAGGATGGAGGCTAGGAAGCCAGAAGAGATAAGTGTATATGTGTGTGTCAAGTGTTAAGGTAATGATGAGATCTAAGGGAGGCAAGTTTAAGCAGCATCTATAGACATATAATAATAGGCATATAGACATGAGTTAATCATGTAGGACACCTAAGGCATATAGTCTAGGTTATCCAGTTCTAATAACCTAAATCCCTATAGCCAAGGCTCTGATACCAATCTGTCACACCCCAACCGACGGCGGAATATGTCGGGGCGCAATGATTGTCCAGATGCACATGACAACTAAATTAAGTTGTAATACTTAAACATGCCCTTTTTCATTAATCACTAAAGATATTGTACAATAAAGTTAAACATGGAAAATACATATCAAATTGATTTAAAGTCTTTAATCTAGGTCCAGCAATCCTAGCGTGATCACAACATAGCTCAAGTATAAGTTCCTGCAACATGTATAAGATAAAGTGTCAACTACAAAGTAGTTGGTGAGTAAACACATGTTTAAATGATATAAGTATAATATCAATAACAGCGATATATGTCTAATCAGATATTTTCATATGTATAGTCAAACAAGTAATGAGTTAAAGTCAATGAATGTGCGCATCAAACCCTAGACAACTAGGCTTCCAATCACAAGGCGCTACACGCGAAGCATGCCAAGTGGGCTGTCAAACCAATAGATCTATTATTGTTACCCCGGCTCGGTATGTTAATGAGTACGCATGCTAGATAAAGATAGTAACCGATGCTAAATCAAACCAATCACAATAATCCACACATATTTAACATACATAGAACGCATCAAATCATCATATAATCGCGTTTGTGTTTAGGGAAATGATTTTGAATAAAGATACATGTTACACCCCAAAAAGGTTAAAAGAGAAGGTTTGTGAATACTCGCTACTCAAATTATCATTTGAAGGAATCACCCTTCTAATGATAATAAGAGTTGATATCGCATCACATCCCATAATATTAAAAGAGGGGGGATTTAGTGGTTACTCACCTGATAAGTAGATCGGAAACGGGAGATAGAACCAATCGCGAGAGATAACAATCCGGAGATTATCCTAATGGAACGAACATGCTAAATGAACATAGGGAATGATAATGATTATAGTTCTAAGGACACGAGGAACTTAAGGAGTGTTTAGGTCTTATTTGATAAAAGACCATTTTGCCCCTTATTAGGAAATTAGGGTTTTGGTAATTTATCTAATAATTAATTTATTTATTAATTTTGAACTCATATACACTTATTATATATATAAATATGTTCTAAGACCAAAATTCAAGTTTCAATGCCTTCCGGTTTGTTTAATATTAAATAATCATATTCAAAACCCTAATTTTGAAATAATTATTAAATAAATAGCAAAATAATTTATAAAATCAAATAAAATTAGGGCTTTTACTTGAAATATTATTTTATAATATATTTTAAGAGATTTGCCCTAAAATTAACTTGTTTGCTTTATTTTGACAAAATAACGTCGAGGAAACCCTAATTTTGATGATTTTATTAAATAAATACCAAAACAATTTATAAAATTGTAAAAACTTAGGGTTTTATTTATTATGATATATTATAATATTCCTTAAAATAGTAAACCTTAATTCAATACCGTTTATTTAATTTGGGCAGAACAACGATCCGAAAACCCTAATTTTGGCACATTTTTATATAAAATACCAAACGTTTAGATATCATGAAATTGACTTAGGGGTTCTTTAATATATGTTATAACATCATATCCTGCAAAAACTCAGACCCTAACTCCTTCCCAATTACCCAGAATTAAAGAAATAAATCAAGAACCCTAATTTATATATATTTTTAGAACTCGATCAAAACAACGATATTAACAGAAATTGATAGAGGGCTTTTGTAGAGCATACCAAATAACGTGGGACTGCAGGAGATGGGCTTCAAAGACCTCTTCGTTTGGTCGAATTTTGCAGATGAAGCTTCGGTTGCGGGTTTAGAGTTTTCTAGGATGAATTTCGTGAATTGGCGAGTATAACTGGACGATCCGAGCTCGGTTTTATAGTGGTTAGGGTCGCAACTGGTTGTAGACACGTAGAGGGGTGATAATCCGATCGAATTCGACGTGTGGAGGGACAGAAATCGAGCTGTGGTGAAAATACTTGAAGAACACGCTGCTGGTTACGATGCGGGCCGCATGGCTCGGTGTGCGTATGGCATGCGGGCCGCATGCCGTGATTTTGGACCATACTTTGGCAGATTTACATTTTTGGTCCCTGTAGTTTTATTTTTTAATTGTTTTGACCCCTAAACTTTCATATAATTATTATTTTATGCCCAAAAAGTGTGGAGATATATTTCTCATGAATTTCTAAGTCCCGAGATATGCATAGCGAGGTATAAAAATACGTATTTAATATATATTTATTTTCTTTTTAACCGTTCGTGCTTGTTTTAATTCGTTAACCTCTAAAAATTTACGGGTGACTTATATTGACCTTATAAAACACCAAGGAACATTAAAATATGATTTTTTTTGAAATTTACGTGATTCCCGGTTATTAACGGATTTGCACGAAAAACGATAAATTCAATTAATTGCGAAATAATTAACAAAATTGATCCAAAATTTAACCAATTGGTTTAAATGTTATAAAATGATTGTGGGACATTTAAAATGATATATTTTGAGATATAAATCCCGAGATTCCCGGTAAACGATAAATCGAATACCGAAATCGCGTAAAAACCAAAAACTGGTTTATTTTCGTTTTAATTAAATTGTTTAACCTAAAACCTTGTAAATTTATTATTTTGTTTTCAAAAATGATTATCGAGTATCTCGAACATAATTTAATTGTATATTTTGGATAAATTCTTCCGGTAATTGTTAAATCAAAATTTCGATTTGCGTGACAAGTTCAAATTTGGGTCGGGTTTTGTAATTGGGTCGGACACAGGTGTTACATAACTGCTGTAACTGATTCTACAATGAATCATTTTGGCTACTCTCTATTAGTATAACTATTTAACCGCTCTCTATTGGTATAACTACCGTAACTTATTCTGAACCATTTTCATTACACTGCTGAAAGCAACATGTTTAAAAAAAGAGCAGCTACATGTTTAGAAACAAACTCCCCGCCGCAACGCGCGGGGGGTTTCCGGCTTGTTCATAACTAACATGTAATTTGTATATAAATAAGATAATATGTGGGTATTCAAAATAATAAATATAAAATAATTCAAGCCAAACAAATGTGTGAATGATCGAGTTAACGAGCTAAGGCTAGCTCGGGCTCGTGTACAACCGAGCCGATTTCAAAATCCTTCTTTTTTAGATTTTTTTCGAGTCTACTTTTAGCTATTTAAACAGTCATAATTTTACGATAATACGAGTAAAAATGACATGGAAGAATCTCATATTGGATTAGGCTAAAAATTCTTGAGGGTTGAGAGGCAACAATTCCTCCACCCTTAGGGTAAAAGTAATACCTCTCCCGAGGGGGGGTCTCCCGAGCTCGGGACCCTCGGGATCTACGAGAACACCATGCCGGTCGTCTCGGGGAGGGTGCTCGGGATCGATGGACGGGACTGGGGCACCGAGCTGGGCCTGCGTGGGAAAGGGGAAGATTTGACCGTTGAGGGTGGGCCCCACACCCCCCCCCCCAACGGCTATTTTCAGCTTTTAAAAAAAAAAATCTAAAATTAATTACACCCTTCAATATAAAACCCCATTATATCCCAACCTCTTTTCACAAACTTCTCCCACATTTCTCCACATTCCTCCCATATTTTTTAAACATTTCTAAAAAAATGTCTCTCTTCCGACGATATTTTCTCCGGTGAAGATGCGGTTTTTTTCGCAAAGCTAATGTTCGAGAAAGCTAAAGAAGAAGGTGAAAGTTCGAAACCAATCCGGACACGCAAGACAATCAAAAGAGAGCGCCAAGAAGCTCATGATCGGCTCTTTAACAACTATTTTAAGGAAGGAGCTCTATTCGAAGATAAGTTCCATCGTCGTTTTCGTATGAATAAAAGTCTTTTTTTACGTATTGTTAACGATTTGGAAACAAATTATAAATATTTTCAATTAAGATACGATGCAAGGGGTAGGATGGGGTTAAGTCCTTTGCAAAAATGTATTCCCGCAATTAGACAAATAGCATATGGCATTACATCCGATGCATTTGACGAGTATTTGCACATTGGAGAAAAAACCGCATGAGTATGTCTTAGAAAATTTTGCAAATATTTTCGTGCTATGTATCATGAAAAGTATATGCGTCGACCAACGTGGAGTGATGTTATGCACCTCTACGAGTTTCATGAACAGAAACATGGTTTTCCCGGCATGCTCGGTAGTATTGATTGCATGCATTGAGAGTGGACAACTTGTCCTAACGCATGGCGTGGCCAATTCCACCGTGGTGATCATTGATGTGTTCGGAACGACTCTAAAAACACTAATAAAATAGACCTAAACCTAGACCTAAGACACACCTAATTTTACCGAAATAACCTAAACCGAACCGAACCCTAAGGCAGTGAACCTGTCGGATTATAGTAAAGCTAAGGCAAGACCGGAATATCGAACCTAGGACACTCTAATAACAAGACTTAACCTAGACCTAGAAAATAGAAATACTGAGTAATTTGAATTGGGTTTATTTTGAGATTTGATTAACTAAAATAACTAAACAACGAGTAAACAAACGGAAACAGGAAAACCTTTGGGAAAAACAGAATAGAGAAGAGTATCACCTAGACCTGAAATCCTACTCAATACCTGCAACCTCACTCAGCTTTGATTGATCTGATGGTTCCTAGTTCACCTTTTAAGTCCTTCCTAGTTAATACTTCTAACGCTCGAACAGGAGTTCACCTTTTAAGTCCTTCCTACCTCAACTAAACCTAGTCACCATCGAACCTAATCTAAGGCACCCTAGGCTAGCAGGAGCTACCAACAACTACCATGACCAACACAAAATAACAAGCTAATCAACCCCCTAGGACACTTCCTTTTGAGATAATGCACCCCTAGAATTTTAACCAACCCGTTAAACCTGTACCTTTTAAGTCTCCAGTTTAGCAGCACATTACAATCAAATTACCAGTCAGTTATTAATGCAATAGTCAAAGAAAACTTAACTACACCTCAGCAATTAACCCTAAAGTCAACTACTTTAGCTAATCTACCTAAACCGAAAGACATTCGCGGGTAAATTAAGCATTAACAATCAACCAATAACCTGCTCATAACACACATATGCATCAAACATGGCAATTTATGGAATTTAATAAAAGTATAGCATCAATCAATCAACCAAAACCGAGTAAAGTTGCAAATACTAAATATTCATTCAATTAGGTCTAGGCGATACAATCAATTTAGCCTAGCCTCATGTTCAAGTCAAGACAATCAATAAAAATCATAACTTTGACAGAAATCATGGGTTCAACTAAATCCAAGACAAGAAACGAAAGAGAAAACACAAAACCGAATGTAGAATGATGATGAAATTGTGATCCTCGGACGTTCCCTCTCGATCCCAGCCTTCCTCTTACTCAGAAAATCGCCTCTGGTTCGCCCTCTGCCGTCTGGAAGTCGTGAATCACGAAAACAAACCCTAAACTTGATTTTATATCGACTTGGCAATTTGTGCGGGTTTTGGACCTCCAAGCGTATCGCCTACAGACCAGAAACTCCCAGGCGATACGCCTGGATCTCGCTCCGCGACAAAATAGTCGGTCAAACCGACTTAAAGCTTCCGTTGACTCTTTCCTCACGCGCGTATCGCTTAGACACAATCCAGTCCTAGGCGATACGCCTAGGACATCTTGTTCAGCCCTTCTTTATTTTTCTTCTATTCTTCCAACTTTCTCTCGAGGCCTCGGGACTTCATCAAAACTGCAAAACTTACATAATATTTTGAAAAGGAACTAACGACTCAAACTTAACTGAAAACACTAAAACAAATTGGAAAACCGACTCAAACTGACTCAAATATCTAACTAAAAGACCCCGGAAATGAAATGTGTTTGCAACACATCAATCATGCACGACCAACCATAATGCTAGAGGCGGTTGCATCACAAGACATGTGGTTTTGGCATGCATATTTTGGAGTCGCCGGTTCAAACGACTTAAATGTGCTTCAACAATCAAACTTGTTGAATAATCTAGTTAACGGTACGGCACCCGAGTCTTCGTTTGAAGTAAATGGCACCCACTACGAACATGGATATAATCTTGCGGATGGCATATATCCAGATTATTCAGTGTTTGCAAAGACTCTAACGGCTCCAACAACTGAAAAAAGAAAAAAGTATGCTAAAGCACAAGAAGCGGCGAGAAAAGATGTTGAACGAGCATTCGCATGTTTGAAGAAGAAATGAAAGATTATCGAAAACCCGACGAGGGGAAGACACATCGAAAGAATTACAAACATCATATATGCTTGCATGATTTTGCATAATATGATTAGGGAGGATGAAGGGTTTGCAATTTTCCCATACGAACCCGATGATGTTCAACAATTGAATGAGCTACCAACACAAAATGTTATCGATGAAATTTTTTTGAAGATTCGTGGTGAAGATACACATCAGAGTCTACGATCCGATTTGATCAAACACATCGATCGTGTTTGGGAAACCATACCGCCGCAGCCCGAGGAGGATTCCGATGAAGAAGACGAAAGCGACCCCGACGAGTTTTAATTTTTTTTTCAAATGTATTTTAATTTAATTTCCAAGAATTGTAATCTTATTTTTATTTATTTAAATGAAGTTATTATTTAATTTGTAGGGAAAAAAAAAGAAAAAAAAAGAGGTTTGGGATCATGGGGTCATGGGGTAGGTATTACCATCAAAAAGTGTGGGAGTGGGGAAAGATGAGGTAGCACCTAAAAGTACTTGGGGTCGCGGAGTCACGGGGTGGGTATTAACATTACCCTTAGGTTCCAAGATATTGTCATGGTCATGATCATGAACAATTTTCCGGTTCAACTAAAAAACTAGTTTTTAAAACATTGGTTTCGAACTCTTACACATGTAAGGAAGTTTTCATACCCATATTTTTTTTTTGTTATGAATTAACATTATAAATATGAAATAGAATAGTTTCTTTATATGTGATATAATCTTCCTACTCTAATAAACAATTACAATGGTTGACACATGTCAACACTAGATTCATTCTCACAAAAAATTTCCCTCCCAAATCTATTCCCTAATAAATTCTTTTTTATTTGAAATTATATCCTATTTTATAATCATGATATATTTTTATCTATTTATATTTATGTAAATTATAACAATCATATATTAATTTACATCTTATTTTTATTTAAAAATAATTTTTAAACTATTATTATTTTTATTTTAAAAAATATTTAAAAACTTATAAAATACCAATAAACACTTATTTAGTATGTTTTCGAATATAATTGAGCAAATCATATTCAATATTTTGACTAATGAATACCCAATATACAAATACAATCAGCGTTGCGTTGTGGATGATACTATTTATAGAGAAATTTATAAGCGACAAAAATCATGTTCATATTATCCAATATTAAATAGTTTTTCCTACCATATCAAATGAGCCATGTTCGTCCAATTTGGAAATTTTAGACATCGCGACTAATACAATTGCAAGTTTTCTAATGTATATCAACATAACATTTTTTATTGATAACATTATAATCTTTTGATTATAATTTAGATTTTATACTCAACAATTAGAATGTGTTCATTATAGTTTTGATAAAACTATATACTTATTTAACTTTCTATACATATTTAAAGTCTCAAGTTTGTAAATTCATAATTCATGTTAGTCGCTTGATTGTTTTTTAAACATGGTCACGTTTATCTTGCATTTTCCAAATATACAAGTAGAGACATGCTCTAATTTTTTTTATAAAGAGAGTAAAGTCACCAATACCATATTATGAATTATAAATATAGCTTTCTATTTAATGTAATGTAATACATTATTCTGGTAATAAGAAGAATATGCATGAATTATCAACTATATATATAGTTTAATTTTTAATGATTCAGCCCGTATAACATACGGGTTCTATCCTAGTTAATTACTAAACACTTAAGGTGTCTTAAGGTATAATAATATGTATGTGAGAATGTTTGGTTCGATGATACTTTGGTGATGTGTGTTATATATACATTTCACAAAATATATATCTAATAGGAAACTTATCTAAAATAATATCGTGATTTGTTATTGAAACCTGAATAAAATATATGATAAAATAATAAATAATAGCATATCGTTTATTATTTTCTCAGACCGCTTTATTTCATTTTAATATATTCTTTTTTTATTTTATGAAAGTTTTTACTGAAAAGTCATGTTTACATAGCAAATTCTGTGTACATAATTCCTTATGTCATGTTTGTGATCAATCGATTGCATGACATCCCGTGTGTCACACGGGTTACTTAATATTCAGGATATCGTGTTAGAGTCATAAATGGGTCCACATGTTAACGGTAAGATTAAAAAATACGTTTAAACGGGTTCAAAGATTTTAACTCATTTATAACACATGTAAACCGTCTAAGTAATCAAATAGACACAACATGTTTATGACTTGATTATCAAGATGACCTAATTTTTTTCCTTTTTTAAATAATTAAATAACCTTAAGACTGACCTTAATTTAAAATTAATAAATATATTTTAAGTTTTTTAGCTTTATCCTTAGTCCCAATGTGCTTAACTTTTTGTTAACTTTTATTCAACTATGTTAGGCCATTCGTAGTGGTGGGGCGCCACCACTCTACATAACGCCCCGGTGAAGAGGAGCGTAGTGGGAAGGGGCGCCATGTTATATTTTTTGCAGAGGAAATGAGGCGTTAAGTGATAGAAAGTTAATTCCATAAGTGACAAGTTCCTGTAACTCGGAGGGGCTAATGTGTAAATTCTGTGTTAAAGTTGTTAATTTCTGTTAACAATGTAATTAGCCGTTAGGTTCTTGTTATATATATTCATTTGTAATTAGTTGAATTTAATTGAATAAAATTTTCATTTTCTCAGCAAACTTTAATCGTATTCTTGAGTGACGAGAGTTAGATCAAATCGATTTGTAGCTTTGATTTGGTATCAGAGCTTCAGGTTTTCATCGATTCGATTTGATCGTCTTCTCAAGAATCCTCGAAAAGGGGGGATCGCTGATCCTCTGCAATTGATCGATCAAAATTCATCGATTTCTTGTTTCTTCACCGCGACGGTCACCGCGAAGACCTACGTCACCAAGAACTCCAAGAATGGGAGACGCAGTAGGTGGAAACTTGGGTAGGCAGGTAGTAAGGGAGAACTTCACTACGATTCCGCTTCAGTGCCCTCTTTTAACCCAAACGAATTATTCGATTTGGGCGGTGAAGATGCGAGCCATCTTCAACGTACATGGGCTGTGGGAAGTGATATCCCCGACGGAGGTTGCAGAAATTGACACTAAGAAAGATAATGCTGCGATAGCATATCTATTCCAGAGTTTGCCCGAAGATTTGATCATACAGGTGGCTGATCAGACAAGTGCAAAAGGGATCTGGGAAGCAATTAAGACCCGGTTTGTGGGCGTTGATCGTGTGAAGAAAGCCAGATTGCAGACTTTGAAGTCAGAGTACAACGCATTAAAGATGGGGGAAAATGAAGGAATCGATGAGTTTGCTGGAAAGTTAAGCACCTTAGCAACCAAATCTTCAAACCTGGGATCACCCATAGATGATCCCACTCTGGTAAAGAAGCTATTAGACTCTGTAACAGATAAATATGTTCATATTGTGGCTTCTATAGAATAGTTTGTAGATTTGGACACTGTGGTATTTCAAGAAATAATGGGAAGGCTGAAGGCATTTGAGGAAAGGGTTTCAATAAAACCCAAGCCTCAAAGTGTCAAGAATGAGCAACTGCTGTTGTCCTATTCGGAATGGCAAGCTAAGGTGAAAGAATCAAAGTCAAATGAAAAAAAGTGGGAGAAAGGCAACAAAGGGTTAAGAAACTCAAATGAGGCAACAAAAGGAACTTTCAAAGGAAAAGGTAATGGGTCAAAAGCAATGGGAAAGGCAAAGAAGGACAAATCTGCTATCAAGTGTTTTAGGTGTGAGTTAATGGGGCATTATGCAAGTGAGTGCCCACAAAAGAAGGGTAAAGCTGAAGAAGCACATCTAACACAAATGTCTGATGAAGATGAGCCAACACTTCTCATGATCACTGGTAAAGAAGACAGGAAGGAAGAGGTGTTCTTAAGTGAATTGAAAGTGGATCCATCAAAGATGCAGGCTGATGCAGGTAGTGACATGTGGTACTTGGACAATGGGGCTTCAAACCACATGACAGGTATGTCCTC
Organism: Deinandra increscens subsp. villosa; assembly: GCA_039602395.1. Taxonomy (NCBI): domain Eukaryota; kingdom Viridiplantae; phylum Streptophyta; class Magnoliopsida; order Asterales; family Asteraceae; genus Deinandra; species Deinandra increscens. Next base: position 962,258 of record JBCNJP010000001.1, read on the forward strand.
TTACTTTTCTTTTCTTGACAAGAATATTACTGGAAATGTTAGATTTGGGGATGGTACTTCTGTTGCCATTAAGGGTAAAGGGTCCATTGTCATAGGGAGTGAGTCTGAGTTACAGAAGGTCTTAACCAATGTTTACTATATTCCTAGTCTAAGAAATAGTATTTTGAGTTTGGGACAGGCAACTGAAGTTGGATGTGAAGTTAAGATGAAAGGAGACTTCTTATGGCTTTATGATAAGTATGGAAATGTCCTTGTTAAGGTTAAGAAAACTCAGAATAGGTTATATAAGGTAGCTCTTGACATTGGCTCCCCTAAGTGCTACCTAAGTAAAGTTCAGGATCAAACCTGGCTTTGGCATGGAAGGTTAGGACATTTGAGTTTTCAAAGTATGGACCAGATGATTAGAAAGGGAAGTGTCTATGGTGTGCCTGATGTAGGAAAGGTTGATCAGGTTTGTGATGCATGCTTAGCAGGAAAACAAACTAGGACCAGTTTTCCTAAGGAGACTAGTTTTAGAGCTAAAGAGGTCTTAGAAATGATCTCAATGGACCCGTGTGGTCCTATAAGTCCAGAAACTAGTGCAGGGAATAGGTACTTCATGCTATTGGTTGATGATCATTCAAGGTTTATGTGGGTATATTTCTTGCATAGTAAGGACCAAGCCTTTGAGACCTTTAAGAATTTCAAAACTGATGTTGAGGGTAAAATGGGAAGAAAGATTGGAACACTAAGATCAGACAGAGGAGGGGAATTTACTTCATCTGAATTTAATAGGTATTGTGAACAATCTGGTATAATTAGGTGGTTAACTGCCCCTTATTCTCCTCAGCAAAATGGTATAGTTGAAAGAAGGAATAGAACTATAATGAATATGACAAGGTCTATTATGAAGGCTATGAATGTAGAAGATAGGTTATGGGCTGAGGGGGTTAGGCATTCCGTATACTTGTTGAATAGGCTCCCAACCAAGTCATTGGAAGATAGAACTCCTTATGAGTTGGTAAAAGGAAGGAAACCAAGTCTTGGGCATCTTAAGGTGTTTGGATGCATTGGGTTTGTGAAAAATACTAAACCTGGGCAATTGAAACTTGAAGATAGAGGAAGGCCCATGATTTACTTAGGAGTTCAAGAAGGGACTAAAGCCAATAGGATGTTAGATGGAAAATCTAATAAGGTTGTTATAAGTAGGGATGTTGTATTTGATGAAACTAGGAAATAGGACTGGAAAGGGAAAAGTCCTATGATCTCAGGAGAATTGAGTAGTAATAGTTCTAGTCAAAGTTGGGATTATGTAGGAGTGGAACCACAAGCTGATAATAGTAATCAGCAAGGTGAAAGTGATAGTGAACAAGGATCAGATCATGATGATAATGATCAAAATGATTTAGGAGATCCTGTTCACAGTAATGAGCAATTAGGTGAGGATATGCCTAGAAGGTCTGGAAGGAGAACTGTTGTTCCAGGTAAGTTGAAGGACTATGTCTTAGATAATAAGTTGAAATTAAGTCAGCAAAGACAGGAAGAATTAGCTCAGGTGGAGCTGATGTTGACACAGCAGGATGAGCCTATGACATTTCTTGAGGCTAATAAATGTAAGCAGTGGAGAGAAGCTATGAGAGATGAGCTTAACTCTATTGTTAAGAATAAAACTTGGAATTTGGTAGATCCCCCTAGAGATTGTAATCCCATAGGGTTGAAATGGCTATTCAAAATTAAAAAGGATGCTTTGGGACATATAACTAAATATAAAGCTAGGCTTGTAGCTAAGGGATATGTTCAAAAGTATGGTATAGACTATGAGGAGGTATTTGCTCCTGTGGCTAGGATTGATACTATTAGGATTGTGTTAGCACATGCTGCTGGAAATAGATGGAAGGTATATCATCTAGATGTTAAAACTGCATTTCTTCATGGAGACTTAAAGGAAACTGTGTTTGTTAAGCAACCTGAGGGGTTTGAGGTAAAAGGCTCAGAACATAAGGTGTATAAACTTGATAAAGCTTTATATGGGTTAAAACAGGCCCCTAGGGCCTGGTATGCTAAGTTGGACATGGTCTTGAAAGAAATTGGGTTAAATAGGTGTCACTATGAGCAGGCTGTATACACAAGGGCAAAATTGGAAACTAATCTAATTGTGTGTGTGTATGTTGATGACTTATTAGTGACAGGTAGCAGTGAGCAAGAAGTGAATTTGTTCAAGTCTCAAATGAAGAATCAGTTTGAGATGACTGACCTGGGATTGCTTAACTACTATTTGGGAATTGAAGTGACTCAACATGATGATGGCATTTACATTAGACAGTCTGCATATGCCAAGAAGATTGTGGAATTGGCAGGTTTAGAAGACAGTAACCCTGCAAGTATTCCTATGGATCCAGGATTGAGGCTTAGTAAGTCAGAGGGTGGTGAGGTTGTGGAACATGCAAGCTATAGAAGGTTAATTGGATCATTGAGGTATTTGACACAAACTAGACCTGATATCTGTTATGCTGTTGGATATGTAAGCAGATATATGCAGGAACCTAGAGCTGCACATTTGAATGCTGTAAAGAATTTAATTAGATTTCTAAAAGGGACTGTAGATCATGGTTTATTCTATAAGTCTGGTGTGCAAAAGGAGCTAATTGGTTACTCAGATAGTAACCATAATATGGAATCAGAAGATGGAAAAAGTACACGTGGTAATGTGTTTTTCTACAATGGGTCAGTGATATCTTGGTTCTCCCAAAAGCAGAAAATTGTGGCATTGAGTAGTTGTGAGGCTGAATTTATAGCTGCAACTCTGGCAGCATGTCAAGCCATTTGGATCACAGGTTTGTTGAGTGAAATTACTGGGAAAGGTCAAAGAAAAGTGGTGCTATATGTGGACAATAAATCTGCTTTGGCTTTGATGAAGAATCCAGTATTTCATGGAAGATCTAAGCACATTAATTTGAGATTTCACTTCATTAGAGAATGTGTGGAAAATGGGCAAATAATGGTTGATTTTGTAAGTAGCAATCTGCAAAGGGCAGACATTCTAACCAAGGTTGTGGCTAGAATCAGATTTAATCAGTTAAAGGATTTGCTTGGAATGGTGGTCAAAATCAAGTGAGGATGTTTTGATAGTTTTGGGAGTTCAACACATTAGTACAAATAAGTTCATGAACCTCTATTGTGCAATGATGATGGATTGTCAAAACTGAAAAACACAAACTTGAGTGATGTTTTGCTGAGATTTCATTATGGAATTAGGGGGGTGTGTGATAGAAAGTTAATTCCATAAGTGACAAGTTCCTGTAACTCGGAGGGGCTAATGTGTAAATTCTGTGTTAAAGTTGTTAATTTCTGTTAACAATGTAATTAGCCGTTAGGTTCTTGTTATATATATTCATTTGTAATTAGTTGAATTTAATTGAATAAAATTTTCATTTTCTCAGCAAACTTTAATCGTATTCTTGAGTGACGAGAGTTAGATCAAATCGATTTGTAGCTTTGATTAAGAACATGACGCCTGGAGGGTGATTTGGTGAAGATGGCACCCCGGGGGGCGGTACAAGGGCGTTATAGGGGCGTCATCTTGCATTTTTTGACAAGATAACGCCCCACTACACATAACCTTAGATGCGTTGTGAATATCGTTCATTTTAGTGGACTCATTATCTTTTATTCGTGTAATTTAAACATGTATGTGTGTTAGTGTTTGAGTTGACACATGTAGTTAAATTTGTCATGTTCAGGTTTAATGTTTATTTGTTTAACAATTAATGTTTATTTTGTTTAACAAAATACGACATGTCTTACCAGCCATAATTCTCCCTCATTTGTCATTACTTTTTTATTTCGTACATCTTGATGATGTACTGCAAGATAGAGCATGATATGCCCCGACGACATCTAGAGAAGACCCGTCCGCTTGTTCTCTTCTCGGCGGCAGTCGATCTAAAGAGGCCTAAGGTTCCAACGGTTATTACTTATTACCAAGATTCACACTAAAAGTTTCATGTTTTTGATTTACGTTAGATTTTGTGTTTCTACTAACTTACAAAGGGTTAATAATGTAAAATAACAAAGTACATTCATTAACTTGAAAGAATGAAAGTTGTTATTATGGAAATATGTTTGTATTTACTACATTATCATTCTTCTGTTGATAGAAGTCCAAAGAAAGGATTCGTTATAGCAGACTGCAATATGTTCCCAGCTGACTCGAAAACCGACAAGTCGAATCTGTCTCTTGGAAGAAACAAATACTTGCCACCTTCGACTCTTTCGAACCCACAAAGCTCAAGAAACTTCGGCCCTTGTTCGAATACCCCCACTCTTTCCTGTTATTTCAATCATTTGCATCCACATTTTTTAAACTAAATCACCCAAGTGGTCAAGTTGTATTTTTAATGCATGAAACTCCTTAAACGTTATATAATTTAATGAGAAAAAAAAAAAGATTTCCATTCATATCTTGACTTGGTAATAATTTATTCAAATATAGAAGACATATCTTTTTGACCCGAATCACTTTTGTTGGTCTAGTTCATATGGGCAGAACCTAACTCGTTTTTTAGATTAAAGCATGTTTTGCATTAATAGAGTAATGCAAGATTTCATGAAGTTTTATAGCATTTTCTTTAGATATTTTAGAACAAAGATGATACCTTGAAAGCGGGATTACTCAATCGAATCTTCCTGAATTTATCCTCATCAGGATTTCTTGCAACATTTCTGACATAAATTAGAAGAGTCTCAAAAGCTCTCTTCACTTTGATATCATCATCCTGTATAAGAATGTCATTTTTGGTCATTGTATGAATTAACGCCTTACTAAAAATTTGTGTGACACTAAGACGTACCTTATTGTATCGCCTCAGCGACCTTAAACATTCTCTCATGAGATCTACCTTTGTTGTCAAATTAACACCGGCCTCAGTAGACACAACAACCTGCTTTTCAATTATTAAAATTTCATCGTTTAAGAATTAAATTATTGTCTTGTTTAAGGTTAATAATGAAATTCACAATGGACACCAAAAGTGTCCAAAACATGATACTAAAGTGTACCTTATTTTCTTGAACCACAGGCGTGCTCGTCTTAAGAGATGCATGATTTCCCGGAGGTAATTCAAGCCTCCCCCTTCTTTCTACCTAATGCATAACGAGCTCTATAAGTTAAATAAATAATTGGAAAACAAATTTAGAAGCGATACTTAAAATACAGTTCAACCCATTTGACCCGTTTCCTTTTAATGGTTTTCTAATTTGTAAAAACATGTGGAATTGTCACATATATTGCTTATCAATGATTTCATAACAAACTGTTTGTTGACCATTAGCTATTGTAGCTTTTAGCATACTAACTCAACAGTCAATAATATGAAATGCTAGATTTACATCTCAAAAAGGAGAGAATCAAAGGGGAAATGGGTTAATTTGGGTTACATTTCTTTTAATAACAGGTTAAATGGGTGTAATGTATTTAGCTAAAATGTAACGGGTCAAAGAGTTTTAAAAGTCACTCAAGTATACTCAGAGTTTACAACCTCCAAATTTATTTATACTTCAAATAAAACCGGGCCGTCATAGTGTTGGTAAACATACTGAATATAAAGATTATTTATGAAATTGAAAAATTCAAAGGTGTTAGCGGGTCAACTCAACCAACCAAACACGTTTTGAGCGTCCCAAAAGTTTAACCTTTTTGACCAGTTACAAAAAAATTAACAGCTGATAGTCTCATTAACCTTGTCCTGTTGTAACTTCTGACGAACTTTTTCCCGTGCTCGATTTACTTCCTCTTTCTCTGCTTTCCTCAAGGCTATAAAACTGATTGCAATGAAGTGATTGAAGAAATATATGCCCATTAAGAAAAAAAACATAAAATATTTAAAACTTTTATATAAAGAGACCGTTTTCTTTCGTTTTCTTCTGCAATTTTCTTTGCTTCTTGCAGTTCTTTTCCTACTCGAATTCTTTCCTGTAAATGTGAACAAAAGAGATAAAATCTTTCATATGTTAACTGATTTAACCCTTGAAAGATGACCAAAAAAGTTAGCGGGTCAACCCAACCCAACCCAACCCAACCCGTGTTAATCATTTACAATACCTTCTCTCTACGCGATACAGATTTCATATCATCTTCATTGTTCCTTTTTTGTGATTTTTTTCTGTAATTATCCACAGACAAGTATTAAGTACTTAAATTAAGCAATCTTGTGTTTTCTGGATAATTAAACAAATAATTGTTATTATTATTATTATGGATAAATCTCATGAAGAACTACTTGGTATAGAGAACTTTAAATGTTTCACTAAAAAGGACAGAACAAACCTTAACTTTTGTGCTGTTAGCTTTACTTCCTCTGACACTGAAGAAGGCTCAAAATCCTCAATTTCGATTTTCATCGGAACCTGGAGGATTAACAAAAAATGTTTTCTAATATAATGATCTTAGAACATGGAACTTGCTTTTTCAAGTTATTACATTAAACAACAGCCTATGACATCAATAAGCTACAATGTGACAAAAATGAAACATGAAAATAAATAGCTAAAAAGTTGCTAGAGTAACCTTGACAAAAAAATGGAAATTTCATATGAAGTCATAAAATGTGACAAAAATGAAACAGTTATGAAAAGAAATGAATTATACCAAGGGCATTTGATCGATTTCGGGGTCATTCTCATGATCAACAATCCAATTAATAGCATCCTCCAAACTAGAGTTACCTTGACCAAAAAAAACTTGAGAAATTATGCTCAGAATAACATGAAAATCCAATTGTAAGAATAGAATGATATAAGAGATTTTATGTACTAACCTGAATGATAAAGTGCTCTCATTGCTCGGGCCAATGGAAACCCCATTTCCTCAAGTTCATCAACTAATTTCTTCTTCACCTCTTTACCATCATCCATTTCTAATTTACTTACATTCCACAAAATTCAATAAATAAATAAATAAATATACTGATGATTGAAAAACAGGCCGATGAATAAAATCAAATCAAATGGAGTATATAATATATTCATTCATTCATTCATCCATTCGCAATATGAAATCGGATGGAACTCTTTGTTTCTCACCTTAATTATTTTCTCGGATGAAATTGAAAGTGTGTTGGTGATTCAACGAGGTTGAATACAAATGCCGAGAAGATGACCGGCATTGAGAGATTACATGGATAGATGCTGATTCGTTACTTCACCGGACCAATTTCCCGGTTTCATCTTCTCCAAGTCGAATCTTTCTCTTCTGCTTCAAGGGTTCAACTCTATTCTTTTTCTAATTTAAAAAGTCGCTACATCTTCATATTTTTAAGGAAACCATACTAGATACATTTCGCTAAACGGATGTGAGTAGCAAGGGGAAGCTTTTAAGGGGCTAGATCGGGCCCCGACCTGGTCTATTTTTTCGTACCGTAGGGTAAATTTACACTCGTTCAGTCTGAACTTTTTTTACATACTTAGTCCGGCCCTATCCGTTTTTAGTACGGCCATATCCCCATTTCGACCCAAGCTTCGCCCATGATGAGTAGTAGATTGAAAGAAAGATAATAAATAAATATTATTTAATTAAAGGACCCGTGTGGGAGGGTTAGGCATATACTCAGCTGAAGATGTTTTTACATATGCCTTTGTGGCGTCGAGGGTATAATCATGGAGTTTACGGGACCACATTCTTCGGGATTGTGGTATTGTCGGGTTAGATTTTGATTATGTATGTGCGTTGGTGTGATCAGAGAGAAATGAGAGAAAAATGATTTCTTCGTATGCATCCAACTAACCACTGTACAAATATATACACATTACTCAAGCTAACAAACTATTGCTATTGTAACCAACTTAAACTTAATTGTAACAGAATATAAACTAACACCCCCCCTCAAGTTGGAGGTTGTGAAACACCCAACTTGGAAAGAAGATGATGATGTTGTGATTTTGGTAAACTCTTTGTCAGAATATCAGCAAGCTGATCAGCAGAAGTAGTGTGAGCCAATGTAATCAACCCATCTTGCAACTTCTCTCTGACAAAATGACAATCCAACTCGATATGCTTGGTGCGCTCGTGAAAGACTGGATTTTTAGCAATATGAATGGCAGCCTGACTATCACACTTGACTGGAACAGGAGAAACTGAATCAACCCGGAGCTCATGAAGGAGACGAGTGAGCCAGGTTAACTCGGCAGTAACTCGTCGAAGGGATCGATATTCAGCTTCAGCGGAACTCAAAGAAATAGTCTGCTGCTTTTTGGACTTACAGGATAGTGGACTGCCACCAAAAGAAATATAATAACCACTCACAGATCGTCTTGTATTGGGGCATGAAGCCCAATCAGAATCACAATATGCCTGTAAAGAAAAATCTGTTGATTTATTGAAGAAAAGGCCTTGAGAGTAAGTATGATGGACATAAGCAAGAGTATGTAAGGCAGCATCCCAATGTGAAATACGAGGGTCTTGCATAAACTGGCTTAGAAATTGAACGGAGAAAGCAATATCCGGACGTGTATGAGTCAAGTAGTTAAGTTTACCAACAAGACGTCTATATGGCAATGGATCAGCAATCGGTAAACCATCAGTAAGCTTGAGTTGTAGATTAGTTGGAAGAGGACAAGTGACATGAGGAATAGAAGAAGACAAGAATTCTTGAACAAGATCTTGAGCAAATTTTCGCTGAGTTAAAATGAGACCAGAAAAGTGAGGGACGACCTCCATACCAAGAAAATAATTGAGAAACCCCAAATCCTTGATACGAAAAGTGGTATGTAAAAATTGTTTAATAGCCTGAATTTCATCAGGAGCATTACCAGTCAAAAGTATATCGTCAACATATACTGCAAGATAGACAACCGAAGATCCCATGGACTTGTAGAACAAAGAATAATCGTTACAAGATCGAACATAACCTTTGGACTTCAAGGCATCAGAAAGACGACCATAGTGATATCCAGATTACCTTGAGAAATTTCAAATAAACTCTTTTGAAGCTGATATAGCTTGGCACCATTTGACTGTCCATAGCGATCATTTAATTCAGTCCAGAGCTTCTTAGGTGTATCAACATAGAGAACGCTATCACTGATATCACGCGAGAGAGTATTGAGAATCCAAGAAATAACCATATTATTGCACCTTGTCCAAATCGGAATATGTTCAGGAACTGAAGGTTGAAGAACAGATCCATCAACAAATCCGAATTTGTTTTTAGCGGATAATGCAATCGTGATGGCACGTTTCCAAGCATGAAAACCAGATCCATCAAAAGTTTTGGAAACAAGCAACATGCCAGGATGATCCGAAGGATGTAAGTACAGAGGATTTGAGGCATCGATCGTTGAGGAAATAGAATCAGACATGATGAGTAAAAGGAACAAACGATAGATCTGAAAGAACGAAAACCAGATCTGGAAAAAAAATGACCGGAGAAGATGACCGGAGAAGATGACCGGAGAATCGGAGAAGAAGATCGGAGGAAGAATGAGATCGGAAAACGAGAGCGGAAAACAGATCGGAGTTAGAATGGAAACCAGAATCGTAACGATGATACCATGTGATCAGAGAGAAATGAGAGAAAAATGATTTCTTCGTATGCATCCAACTAACCACTGTACAAATATATACACATTACTCAAGCTAACAAACTATTGCTATTGTAACCAACTTAAACTTAATTGTAACAGAATATAAACTAACAGTTGGATTGTATGCGCAACTCCTTTCCAGATTTTAATCTTGGTGACTTTGCTAACAAGGACAACCCCCCCCCCCCCCCCCTTTAAAGCCCAAAATGCTTTGACGAGTGCTCTATTTAGTAAAGTCGTCCATAGTTTGGGAGAGAAGTTTGACTTATCTTCTCGGCAAAAAGTTGTGTTTCAATGTCTTCGGACCCCTCATTCTCAAGAATTCCTGACAGTCATTCCCGTTGAAGGGTTAGGTCAATACATGTCTGCAGTGGAGTATCGAGCTATCCTTAAGTATCGGCAAATGATCCATTTGTTTCCGATAGATGAGTCTTTCCCGGTTTGCCGCAAGGTTTGTATGGATAAATTTGGTGAGCATGCGGTGCATTGCAAGGAGTTGTCTGGGTTTAAATACAGACATGATTTGGTCAGAGATGTTCTTTGGGATGTTCCCAAACGGACGAGGATCTCAACTAAAAAAGAAGCCCTTGTTAACTTTCTGACGGATCTGCTCGAAGGAAGGTCTTCTCTACGACCAGCTGACATCCTTGTGTTCGGATGGGCGGGAAGGAAACACATGTGTGTGGACCTTACAGGGGTATCCCCTCTTGTCGGGCTTAGGGATAATGGGTTCGTTGCTGGAAAGGCTATGTTGAGGGCGGAATCAGGCAAAGTCGCTAAACACGAGAAACCTGTTTAGAAAATCAACATGTGTTTATCACGTTTACGTTCGATACATTTGGGTCCCTAGCCCCCGAGGTAGTGTGGGGTTTCTTAATAGGGTTCAGCGGGTCATCCACAGCAATTCCTCGACCCCTAAAAATAAGAACTTTGTTTTTAGTATGATCGATTTTGCTATCCAAAAGAGGTTGTGGCGCAGCTTGTTGCCCGTTGATTTGCCACATTATTGTAATTTGATCCTAATATATCATTTCATGAAGAAAAAAAATGATCGATCATATAAGAATTTTAGAAAAATGATTTATAAATTTAAAAAAAAAAATTTAATTTTTTTAAACATACACTAATAAAATCCACAAATTACCCACTTGTGAGATTTGATTTGAACCCGTACCAGTTGAGTGATGATAAACACTAGATAACTTGCCTTCTCCTACACGTGCCATGATGTATTAAATAGTTTAATAAATTTTTTTTTGAACGGCCAACAAAATTATATATATACATAAAACCACCCAGAAGGTGGAAAGTTTACATCTCCAAAAACAATAGTGGTCACCAAAAGAAATAAATCATCACAATACAAAACAAAAGTCTCTCCAAAATTCCCAAGAGATGTTCAACCTAGTTCGGTTCTTCATCCATAAGTGACTAAGGATCTTGATCCCCTCCAGCAGTCTAGAACGAGAGGCTTCAACACCCTCAAAAACTCGTTTATTCCGTGCACCAAAGACACCATATTGTTGATTGTATCACCAAACTGATAATCTTCTTGTATTTCCAGTTCCCAATCACATGCTTGTGGAAATCAACCAAGTCCGTGACACAAAAAATGAAGAACCTTGAAATCTTGCACCATCTAGTAACATCCTCCCATATCAGTTGAGCAAACTCGCATTCAAAAAATATATGGTTCACCGATTCATCGAAATCACCACAAGTCGGACACAAAACAGAGGGAACAGCAATCCTACGATCCAGAAGGGCCAATCGAGTAGGAAGACGGTTGAGAGACATTCGCCATACGAGAAAAGAAACCTTCTTTGGTACCCAGTTATTCCATTCAAATGTTGAATCCGGGATAGGAGCCTTTGTGGCTTGAATCTTTTCTTTAATGCTTTTAACCGAGAAAGTGCCCGAAGCATTAAGTGACCACCACCATGAATCGTCATGACCCTGCAAATTGACAGAAAAAATCAAGGATGTTAGAAGATTAAGAGCCGTCAATTCCAACGGGGTTTCCGGCGGACGCTTCCAATGGAACCTCCATACTAGAGCATTATTCCTCCACACAACTCGATCCCCAACAAAGCATGATTTTTTCACCTCTAACATGAACAGATCCGGAAATCGGTTCTTTAAAGGCATTCCACCAATCCATGAATCGAGCCAGAAGAGAATAGAGGAACCAGAACCAAGCCTCCCTTGTATGGCGCTTGACAAAGATATACCAACAGTTTCAAGGTCAACCACTGCTTTATGGACTTGTTTCCAATTTCCAGCAAGAGATAACTTAGTAGGCACCGAACACCATGACCTTGAAGTATTGTGGATGTCCCATACAACCCTCCTCCATAGAGCATCCTTTTCCACTTTGAACCTCCACCACCATTTGGCCAAATAAGCGAGGTTAGCCTCCTTCAATGAGCCAATGCCCAGACCCCCGTACCTTTTATCAGTCGTTAACTTTTGCCAAGCTATCCACCTTATTTTGTTGTTTTCGCAAGGCCCGCCCCAAAGGAAATCCCTTCGAATCCGGTCCAATTTTTCAATAACTTGTGACGGGGCGCGATACAATGAGAAATAGTAAGATGGGAGCGAATTCAACACCGATTTTATAAGTGTAATTCTCCCACCAAAAGACAAAGTTCTGGCCTTCCAAATCGACAATCTTTTCCTAAAAGTATCCACCACCGGATCCCAATGCTTAACGAGATTCATGTTAGCACCTATTTGAAGCCCCAGATGCTTGAAAGGTAGACAACCAACTTTACAACCAATTTGATTAGCAGCATTATTAATCACCAAACCCTCCACACCTATACCAATAATAGTGCACTTGGACAGATTGATGCCAAGTCCAGAAATAAGATAGAAGCAACGCATGATCCTCCTTATATTCAAAATGTTGGACACAGACCAATCACCTGCAAAAATCACATCATCAGCAAATAAAAGGTGTGAAATAACCTGACCGCCGGGCGAGCACTTGACCCCATGAAAGATATCGCACGAGCACGCTTTCTTCATAAAGCACGAAAGAACCTGCATTCCCAGAATGAAAAGAAACGGAGACAGAGGGTCACCCTGCCTGAGACCTCGTTGACATATAAATTCTGCCGTGGGGGAACCGTTCACCAGGATTGAGGCAGCAGACGTAGACACAATCGCCATAATCCAATTGCGCCACCTAGGAGGGAAATTCATTTGCCTCAACACTTCCTCCAAAAAGCCCCAGTTTATTGAGTCAAAGGCTTTATTAATGTCAACTTTAAAAAGGAAGCACTCCTTATGGGATTTCTTAGCCCAAGCAATTAACTCGTTCAGGACAAGAGGCCCATCCAAGATGCTCCTGTTAGATAGATAAGCGCTTTGCTCTTCGGATACAAGTTTAGGAATGACAGATTTCAAACGATTCACCAAAACCTTTGAGAGAATTTTGTTAATTGTCCCGATCAAACTGATAGGCCTGTAGTCTCCCAATGAGGATGGATCAGAGGACTTAGGTATAAGTGCTATGAAGGCCGAGAAACACCCAGGTGAAATAGATCCGTTAACATAAAAGTGCTCAAATAACTTCAAGAAATCCAATTGAAAACCTTCCCAGCATCGTTTTAAAAAGTTGATGTTGAATCCATCAGGACCAGGAGCCTTATCGCCATCACAATCCCAAATAGCAGCTTTAATCTCAAATAGGGTAAACGGACAAGTGATGGATATACCTTCCTCAGTCGTCAAAACGGGTAGCTCAGGGCAAATTAAAGAAGGACGAGATGCCAAGGGCTCCAAGAATTTATTGCGGAAGAAATTGAACACCTCTTGTTTCACCAGGTTAGGAGTGATTACCCATTCACCATCAATCATAAGCCCATTGATCCTATTATTGCTTGTATTGGCGTTGATAATGCCGTGGAAGAAGGAGCTATTTTCATCACCCTCCTTGGCCCATTTTCCCCGGGCCTTTTGCTGCAGATCTTTAAGACGAGATGAGTCCATATCTTTAATTGCCTTTTTGCATTCCAATCTTTGCACCAGTTCACCAGGATGAAGGGGACGTTGATTCGCTATTCCGTCTAATATCTCCAATTCCTTTAAGGCTCGTATATACTGCCCCTCTTCCTTCACCTTTTCTTCACTAATCCAAACCCGAATCTTGTTTTTTATCCACTTGAGCTTAGTAGCCAATGCCAGATCCGGAGGTCCATGAAACCTGAAAGAGTGACATAAATCCAAAACAAAAGGAATAAACTCTGGCCGATCCAGCCAAGAATTAAACATCCTGAAAGGGACCGGACCGAAGTCAGAAGAATAAGTAGATAATATAATAGGACAATGGTCAGAATGTAAATGAGACAATCCAATGACAGCGGCCGCAGGCCATGTATTCTGAAAGTCTTTGCACACCAAGAAACGGTCCAGCTTGCTTAGCTTGTCACCTGCATCACTCATATATGTATACTTGCAAGCCCCCATGTTATACTCAAACAAATCCGCATCCATAATAAATTTATTAAAATGATCAGCATTGAGCTGACATAACTCCGAGTTTACCCGTTCATCAGAGCACCGGACATCATTAAAATCCCCCATAAAGATCCATAGGCCGCCCAGGGAACTTTTAATCTGAACCAACTCGACCCAAATTCCCCGTCGAACAACATGGTCATTAGGGGCATAGATGTTCACAATGTTTATTTCAACACCAGACCCATTAATAACACCAGAGATGATCATGAAGTACCTACTTTTAACTACCGAATTCCTATGAAAGACAGAAGGGTCCCATAGAGACACCAGTCCCCCCGAACGGCCCGTAGAATTAACATAATCAAAATGAAAAGGCGTTCTACCCCAGTATTGATTAAAACGAAATGAGAGAGAATCACTTACCTTTGTTTCTTGTATTGAAATAAAGCTAACCCCACATGATGATTTAATACCTCGAGTCCACTGAGCCTTAGTGGAATCGCCCATCCCCCTGATATTGAGTGACATAAAATTCATCGCGACGATTGTGCTACACCTTCACCAATGATGATTCCTTTGACTTCTTCAAGATGATCTGCAAGCTTAACCCCGATACAGGCACCAATCTGAATAGTGTTATCGATTTCCCCCTGGAGGTCATCTATATTAGCTTCCAAAATGCCAGACCTGTCGGTTCCAAGGTCGACCCCATTACATGTTCCTTCACCAATAGATCGGGCTAACCCACTTACCTGTTCGGATGGGTCCCCCTGCTCACCAGAAAGTGATTGGCGCAGTGATGTCTCATCGCAGACCACCTGATCCGCAGTAGATGAACTAAAACGCCAGTGAAAAGGGGTGCCATTTTTAGCACATCTCGATTTAGAGATAGGTCCCCCATCATTGCTAGCAGGGCTCCTGAAGCATCTGGGCCTCTTCCTGACCGAACCACAACTAGCCCCAGATCCAACCACAAAACATTCATTACCCATCCCAGGCCCCATATTTGGAAAGAGAGGCCTAATATGATTACTGGGCCCTGCATGTTCCTCATGACTTAGCCCATCCCCTGACAAACCGTTTGTGGGAGCCGGAGACCTCTCGGCAACCACCACCTGCTCCGGTGCCATTTGGCCGGCCGCCCCTGAGTCGACATCATTCACTTCACCTGGTTCGGACACACTGTTTTCCACCGTCACCGGAGGTTGGACCACCGGACCTTGAGCATCATCAGGATTATCACCAGTAGCAACATCGGACGAAAGACCCTTGTCAGATTTAAAATGAAGAGTGGGATCCCAATCGTGTTCTTCCTCCGTGATCCATATATCAAAAGTGCGTCCCCCGTGATCAATAACCAACCGGCTTCGAATGCTTTCCCCAGATTTGACAAGGATTGCCATTCTCTCGTATGATAAGCACCTTTGGTTCCAGGATATACCCTCGTGATAGATGATGCGACCAAAGTGTGACCCAATCTTTTGAAACACTTGATCCTCCCAAAGATATAGTGGAATGCCCTGGATTCTAACCCAAGCTACACGATCAAAGCAGCAGTACCCCTCCGACCAGAACTGAACGGAACTGAACCAAGAATCCCACAACTTGTTGTTACGGTGAAAGCCATGGGCATCATCCTCAGTTTTGAACGAGATAATGATCCGAAGTCCCCCTGCATATCGAATCGTAGTACGCATTCTAAATGCATCCGTGAATGCTTTATTGATGTCCTTTAGAAATTCACTGTCACCACATTTGAGTTCAGCAATCAGACTTTTCCCCCCAAGATTCCTAGCCATGAACCCACTGGAGTTAACACTAATCACCGGTACCGTAGGAACGACACCGCCCCCGCGACCTAAGACGCTTTCCTTATACGAAACATTGTCGTCCACCTTCTTCCATACCTTGGGAGGAAACTCCGACGTGTTCGCTTTCCATTTCTCGGAGACCAGCCGCTTCTGCTCCGCCGCCGAATGGTAGATGATCGGTTTCTTCAACCGATCGAACTTGGCTGCGTTAACCGACACCAGGGAATTCCCAATCTTTACCGAGTTAAGCTTCGATTCCAAGTTCCGAACGTTTGTGACATCCTCAAACTTAACGAAGGCAAAGAGGTTCCCTTTACCCTGCTTATCCTTTCTCCCAGGGATGTAGGTATCCACCAAGCATCCGAATCCTTTGAATGCATCGGAGACCAATTCCGTCGTGCACCCGTCGGGGAGATTCCCCACGAAGAAGGAAACTAGGTTACGATTCGATCTCTTGAAGCCAGACCCACCGTTGTTTCGCCGGTGCCGTCTCACTTCCGTCCACCCATTCTCCTCCGGCAGTTTATCCGGTGGCCGGCGCCATTCACCGTCTTCTAACGTCTCCTGGCGTTTCATATTCTCCTTAGAAACTTACTATTAAGA
>JBCNJP010000001.1:979196-1004196 GCA_039602395.1 Deinandra increscens subsp. villosa
ATGGAGCATGGTACGCTGCCCCTAAGACTCACACATACGCTCTGATCTAGATGCAATACACGAGACACACTATAGCATAGGAATATAACATTAATCTTTATTATTCTTTGTAATACCGTCATGGCTTATATTACAAAGTCCACACCAGTGAATCATATGTTTCTTATAAGTATTGATGGTCTATCAGAAATGAAAAAACATGGACTGGTGCACATATATGATAGATATGTTGGATAAAACAAAGGAAGAGTGGCATAATGATCTACAATATAACGGTCCTTTGACCTTCCTCGCAGTATGTTTTATTCAAAAGAAAATTTATTTATCACGCATAATAGTAATATCCACTAATGTTACAGATGAAACTTTATACACTAAAACACGTACTTTATACACATGGGTGACAAAAAAGGCATAAGGCATTAATTGACCCAGTACAAACACAGCAATCCTCTACATTACAGATGAAACTTTAACTAGGATGCAGGAATACTTGTATGACAATGGCTCATTAATAGATGTGGAAGATGAGGAAGAGCCTGATAATAATGTCAATGAAGGTAACAGCAAAGAAGAAGCTGCAGCCAAAGCCTTGAAAACCATGAAAGAGGATGAAAATGTTGCAAAAGAAAAAGAAACAGAATTATCTGATCACGCAACGACAATGAATGAACCTGAGATTACTGAAGCAGTACACAATGATTTCTAAGAGGGATATTAGCTTCAAAGTCCCTATTCATCATTAAAAATCAAAATGCCAGTGGGAACGTTTACACAGCAAATCATTGACTACTATATTACACTAAAGGAAAAGGATACACAAGCTGAATAAACTATTAGTTTTCACGCAACCTATAAATAAATCACCCAATTTATTTATTATGTTATTAAATATGTTGGGCTATACATTGTGAGGCATGAACATTAGACTTGGGCTTACTTGGATGTGGGCTTGATGTGTTTATGACTTGGGCCTCTTGGGCCGGTTTCTTCTTGTGGGTTTATGATTTTCATCAGGGCTTTTGTAAGGGTAGTATAAATACCCATGTAGTTCATGTTTATGACTAGTTGTTATTTACGATTTTCAGTCTCCCTTGTGTATTTACGATCGTGAACTCCACTCAATAGAAGATTGATTGTTCTCCATTCAAGATTTGATTGTGTTGCTTTGTTCTTCATCATTAGATCAAGTCTTTTTCATCATCTTCTTATCGAACCTCTCACAAACAAGGTTTCCGCACTTGTTTGTGTTTAAGATATCGTGAACGATTATTGTTTCGGGACCAACAATTGGTATCAGAGCCAAGAATCATCTAATTCGAGGTTCCATGATATTAGATTCGAGTGTTTGGCTAGAAAAAGTGGAAGCTTGCTGCTGTTTTTGGTGTCTACGATCGTTTTTGGGCTGTTCTTAGGGTTTACGACCGGTGTTCTTCATCATTTCTGAGTTTACGAGCTGCAAAAAGGTGTTTACGACTTCAAGATTAGATTTTTGAGTGTTTACAACCTTGTTTATGACTCAGCATTGTGTTTACGACTTCAAAATTTGAACTTTTGGTGTTTACGACTTCGATTACGATCCGGAAGAGTTTACGACCGGGTTTACGATCGGAATCAGGTTCACGATTCCGTTTACGATCTACAGGCGTGTTAACATTGTAAACAGGTGTTTACGATCGGAAACTCATTCAGACCTCTTGTTTCATAATTTTACCTAAGCTTTCGTCATGGATTTAGAACCAAGCATGTACCAAAAACTGGACTTTGAAATTGGATCGACTACCCATCCTCCCAGACTCACATCTGCTGATAATTTCCTTGAATGGAAGTACAGATTTCAGAACCATTTAAAAAGTGTTGATTTGAGACTTTAGAGATCAATTGTCAAAGGACCATTCATTCCTACTCACACTGAAGCAGGAAAGTTGGGGTGGTGAAAAATGAAGCAGAATACTCGGATGATGATTGGGAAAAATGTAACAAGGATAAGAGAGCATATGCTATCATGATAATGGCATTGACTCCAGAGATTGCACAAGGGTTTAAGAAGTACAAGATTGCAAAGAAACTCTGGGATGCTCTGGTGGTGGCATATGAATGGAAGTACAGATTTCAGAACCATTTAAAAAGTGTTTATTTGAGACTTTGGAGATCAGTTGTCAATGGACCATTCATTCCTACTCACACTGAAGCAGGAAAAGTTGGGGTGGTGAAAACTGAAGCAGAATACTCGGATGATGATTGGGAAAAATGTAACAAGGATGAGAGAGCATATGCTATCATGACAATGGCATTGACTCCAGATATTGCACAAGGGTTTAAGAAGTACAAGATTGCAAAGAAACTCTGGGATGCTCTGGTGGTGGCATAAGAAGGAAATCCAAATATCAAGGCAAGCCATAAACAGATGTTAAAGCAGAAGTTCAACTTGTTCAATCACATTCAAGGAGAGTCCTTTGAAGCTCAAGTTCAAAGATTTGTGTCCTTAATTACTGAGATGTCAAGCTACGACGTTGAACCCGGATTGGAGGATAAAAATCTGAAACTATTGAACAGTTTGCCCAAGTCCTGGAATAACAACATTTCAATAATCAAAGAAAACAACAAGCTGGATGAGTTAACTGTTGATGAGCTAATTAACAAACTGAAGTCAAAGATGATTGATGACAAAATAGAGAGAGCTGAATCATCTAAGTTCACTTAGCATGGCGGGAAAACTGAATCAGGCACTCCTATCTGAAGAAGTAGGTCCAAAACAGGCTGGAAGTTCATCGGCAAATGATTCGAGTTCAAACACAAAGTCAACTGCATTTGTAGCTCGATCTCAAGCAAGTTCTAGTGGAACAATCAATCTTGATGAAGCAAATGCCAAAAATGATCCCAACTTTGCACTTGGAATGAGATTTATGAATAGTTATCATGCCCTTATGGCTGGAACATTGGTGCCCGCTGAGATGCTTTCAGGTGAACTGAACCAGATTAATCCTGAGGATGTGGAAATGCTTGATGTCTCCTGGAAAATGGCAGTGGCAGTTTTCCGCGCCAAGAAGTTTATGGCAACAACTGGAAGGAATGTCTAGAAGGATCAGGATAAGATACGAATGGGTTTTGATAAGAGCAAGCTCAGATGTTTCAACTGTGATGAGTACGGACATTTTTCAAGGGAATGTACTAAGCCAAAGAAGGAGAGACTAGAAGAGAAGAAAGCTGGAGATGGTAAGGGAAAGGCAGAGACAAAGGTCTTGGTTGTGCAGGATTGTGGGGAATATCAATGGGTTTCGCAGGTAAAGGAACTCAGTCTAACTCGTACTATGATTGCTAAGATGGAGAATAATGATGAAGAGGAGCATGCATTTGTGGTCACTAAGGAGAAGTCAGGAGATGAGCAGGAGAACCTGGTTGAAGACAAGGAAGCATTTGCCGCCGAGGTCGATAACACAAAGGTATGTACTAATCCCACTTGTGCACGTTTAATTCCTGGCCTTAGACAACTTTGGAAGAATAGTGAGATAGAATTATTTGATATGCAATGCTCTAGAAGTTCGTTTAAGGGAAGATGGGAAAAGAGTGAGGAGAAATTCAAAACACAAAAACTAGATATAGAGAAATACCAAGCCCTTGCCACTCAAAAGTCTGTCCTGTATGATAATGCTAAGTTAGAAATAGCTGAGCTTAGGAAGCAGGTAGATGAACTCAAACATCATAACAATGAGTTACAAGTGAAATTAGATGTAAATCAGATGAGAAACAAAAGAGTGCTCGAAGCTGGTAAGGCTTTGTCCACCTGCCTAACTGATGTTCGATTTGGTAAGGATAAAGGAGGAATGGGAATTAGATTTTCTGAAAAAATAAGAATATTGTTCCTCAACTTGTGTCTAGAGATATAATAGGTATGATCTATGAGGAGGATCAGGTAGATAGATCTAAATCAGAAATGCATGAAGCAGGACCTCCCATGGATAGTGTTCTGGTTGGTGTGAAACCCATGACTGAAGAGGAGTTAGAAAATGAGAAACATATGACCTATGGTTTGGGTAATCAGAATAAATTGGTGTCACTCACATGTGAACCGGGTCAATCCCAGGAATCATTAAACGATAATGTTAGTCCTTCTGATGTTTTTGTTTCATGTGCAGATGAAGTAGGAATCAAAGATGTTTCTGGGAAGGATGTCGAATGCTTGAGAGTCAAAGAGTGTCATGAGTCTAGTAGTTTAATTTCTGATTTACCTAAGGACGATGTTTTGGCATCTGTGTCTGAACTTAATGCGTCCAAGTCAAAACAGTTAATGTTTCCTATGTCTTCAAAACATGTTTCTAATTCTAATGAAGTAGTTAATGGTTTTAAAATTCGTGTGCCCAATACTAAAGCAGGTCATGATTCTAAACCCAAGGAGTTTGTTCCTTATCCCTAGGTTGTGTCTACTTTCAACCGAACGAAGAAGTCAATTTCAGAACAGTTTTGTTTAATCACACAACCTGAAAAGGTTACAAAACATTTCATACACAGATGGGATGATAAGCCTGAATGGAAGTCATCATACCCAAGACGTTCGTATGTTTGTAGCCATGTGAATGGGCCTAGACTTATGAACTGTTTTCAGTGTGGAAAACCAGGGTATTTTGCTGCAAATTGTTTAAATAGACCTTATCAACCATACTATCCGCAAAACCCACGAACTAGTATGTTGCAGAAAATGATGACAGGTGGAAGTAAAAATCAGAAACAACAAGCTGTATCTCAGGGGAAGCAAAGTTCAAAACCAATGAAGACTCAACAGTTTAAGGTTTTAAACACTAAAACTCCAGTGACAAAGCTTGCTGATGAAAAATGGAATGTGGCCAAAACTCTAAAACCAACCTACACACCTAAAGGAGTTTACCAAAGAAAAGATAAGATGAAATCTGAACTAGTTGAAAAACATGTACCTAAAACAAAAAGGTTGTCTCAACCTAAAGGTAAAACAAAGGTTAAGAAACAGGTTTCTAAATCAAAAGATGTTTCTCAAACAAAACAAGTTGTTCAAACAAAATTGAAACTTGAGTGGACACCTGTCAAGAAACATGCAGATAAAAAGGTCACATCTCCACAGAAGAAGCCTACAACTGTAAAGAATTCAACCAATGTGTCAAAACCTCAGTGACACATTTTATGGAAACCAAAAGTCAACACTCAAAGTTTGAGTGTAACTGAATCAAAAGTAGGAATGTCCTTAAATTAGTCAACTACATTGACTCAAAGGGTGTGCCCAGATCTGTTATGGCCTGGGTACCCGACTCTAACTGATCTTTGTGTTGGTCCTCACTGATCTTTATCAGTGCAAATGAAGGTGTATTTGAGAAGAAAACCAAATAAACAACACAATATAGGATTTCCAATGACTAAAATGGTTTTCTAGCCTTGAACAATCTCAATATGAACCAATAGATTGATAAATGATGATAAACAAGCTACAATATACTGAAATAAGCTCCTAGCCGTCACCAAAACTCACCAAATGAAGATTTCTTGTATTAGGGTTCAAAGGTTTGAGAAAGTTACAATGGCTGCACATTGGCGGCTGTTATATACTGTCCAGTGAACAGTTTCGCTGGCAGTTTCGCTGGCCAAGCGAAACTGTCACTGAACCAGTCTAATCTAGGTACCGAGCGAAACTATAGTTTCGCTCGGTAGCTTACAGTTTCGCTAGCCTACCAAAATCTAACAATTACAAGAAACTAAACTATTACAATGAAACTAAACAAAAGATGAATTCCTCCCTACATTGATCTTCAATATTCCCCCTAGGGAGGGATTCAGCCACAGGATCTTCACTTGTCAGCATCGGCTTCATTCTGGTTCGGCTCCTGATTCAAATCAGGAGTCCCTGATTCCCCCAAAGTAGTTGTCGTGTCAGCAACGGGAACATTTTCTTCAGATTCCCCCACAACAGTTGTTTCATCAGCACCTGGGGTTACAGACTCTGGTTCCCCCAGATTGATTGTCTCTTCAGCGGCGGGGACAGCAGTCTTTGGATCTGGGATCTGAGAAGATTCTCCAAGTCCGCTTAATGATTTGTTCATTTGATTCGCTAGATCCCGATCTTCTTCCATTTGATCTTCAGCAGCCTTGACTTTGTCTGCTAAATCCTTTATTTCCTTGATAATTCCTCGGGCTTTATTGGCAACCCTCACAAACAGGTTTGCTTCTTCAGCAGTGTCATCGCCAGCCCCGTGTTTGATAGGATTTTCACATAGTGTCTTGAGATCGTCATTACTAAAGGAGAAAACCTCCATTGGGTCGAACAGCCTGATCTCATCACTTTCACCGATTCGGATAACTGCTTCACCTGTCTGGTTATCGTAGAACCATTTCTTGAAATTTTGCAGTCTGGAAGGCTCTTGATCTGGTATTCTGATTCTAGTCATTGTCTTTGCAGGCTTGAATTTAAGATGGACTTTAGGCTTCCCTGTTGCTGCATCAATTTTAGTCTTAGACTTGATCCTTTGGCCTTTCATAAATCCAAACGATACGAAGTCGTCTTTTGCGGCTAGCTGCAAATGTTTCACCAAGTTGCCAGCCCTTTCTGCTTTATCAGCATCAATGAGGGGGAGCTCAGACAACCTTCTTAAATCCCATCTGGGTAGGGACTGGAACTTTTCACGTTTGTGAAGATATGAAATGCTACATCCCCTTCTCTTAATCATGAAGGCACGAACGGATGAATTGAATTTCCAGCTTATAATGTGACGATCAGACTCTTTTCTGCTGGGTTGAGAGATGTTTTGAAATAAGGGAGTCTGATCCACAAGCTCAGGTTTCTTGAACCAATCATCTCTGTTAAACTCGAGAACCTCTTCGCTGACAGAGCTAATCTTCGCTAGATAAGTAAGACCATGCTCTTTCCATTCATAGCTTCTTGGCTCAGAGTGATCGTCAATTTCAGATTCTTCCTCATCTTCATCGATCAACACGAATTTGGCTTGAACAATCTCTGGCTGTGGTTGTTCTGTTTCAGTACTAAATAGATTAGCGTCACTGACATTGATAGCCTCCAAGTCTTCAGCATTGGGAGCTCCACTGTCATCAGCATCATTCAAACCAGTACCACTTCCTCCAACTCCACCCGATCCACTTCCTCCTGCTTTATCAGCTTCACCAGAACCACTTCCACCCGCTGCTCCGGATGTGTCTTTTAAGATGTCATTCACAGATTCAATCTCAGCATCACTCATTATACCAGGCATGTTCAGATGCTTCTTGATATCATTCAATTCTACCATCAAAAATTTGATCATGGAAGATTGTTTGGCAATAATCTCATTCATTTGTTTGATTTGATTATCTTTCTCCTTCTCCCGAATTTCAGAGTTAACCAGCTTGGTTTTAATCATTCCCAATTCATTTGACAAAGAGGTATTTACACCTCTGATGATGTCTTCGTCTAATTCAGCTCTGGGATCAATTCTTCTTTTCTTTGAAGCTCTCAGCTCATCTTCAGTCGGAACACTTTGTTTTTGAGAGATGTTCTTTCCTTTACGAGATAGATTTTCGAGCTCATCTTCAATTTCATCTCCAGCTTCTTTCCCCGAACCCCTCACATATTGTTTCCTTTTTCCCTTTACATTCTCACCAGCCTTACCTTGAGTTTTTCTCTTGTTTTCGTCTTCGATCAGCTTCTTGATGTATTCATATCTTTCTTCAGAATACATATGTTTCATCAAATAGGTGGTATGCCCAGAAAAATCCTCTCTTACAGCACAACAATCAGATAGAATCCTTGAGTGCATAGGATTTATAACAAGTGCTGTGCTTTGCTTCGGCAGCTCAGGTTCTAAATGTTCTATAATCATCTCCAGGAATCTTGGGTACAGAAGCCACCTGGATTTCTTCAGAGCTTGAATATTCGCAACCATAGCTTCAAATATTCTCTGAGGGATGTTGGCCTTCTGTCCTTTACACAACAGCAACATTGCTTCTGCCCAGTTCAAATTCAATCCATCTGACCCACCCTTTCTGTCATCAATGCAGGAAATGATGACGTGAGCGATGAATCTCCATTCTTTAGACATGTAAGACTTCTTAATCTCTTTCTTATTCTTCCACAAGTGGCCTCCTTCATAACCCATGTGCTTTTCAAAACCCTTCAAAACATCCACGTCATTCAACTTGGGTGCATCACCAACATCCTCTTCTAGTTTAAGTGCTTCAGCAATGGTTTTCATGGTAATAACAATATCTTTCTGCATGATCCTAGCACGAATGCATTCAGGAGAGGCTTTGACGTCATATTCTGCAGACAGCCAGAATTCTTTGATGTGCCTTTCGTCAATGATTGTAGAGTGTGATATGGCATAATGAATGCAAGATTGTTTGAGCCACTTTATACAGTCTCGGAAACCGGTAGATTTGTCAAGGTTATCATTCAGCCAGGCAGTCACATTGCTCCGAGGATCGTGTTTAAGATTGGACATTGTCTGCACACGAAACGGAGATCTTGTAAGTAAAACCGAACTTACATTAAATTAAATTAAATTAAATATGAAATTCAAAAGTTTGACAGTTTCGCTGCGAAATTCTATTTTCGCTAAGAAGACCTCAGTGTCGCACACGGCGAAACAGTCAGTTTCGCGACATTGGTCTCGGCGACATTGACTAGGTCAGTTTCGCCGAGAAACTATAGTTTCGCTGTTTGAAGGCACAGTTTCGCTGAATAAACAGCAGTTTCGCCCAGAACAGAAAACCCTCTTTTTGAAGAAGAAATGATCAGAAATCAACCCAAATCACTATGGGTTAATGATCGGTTGATTGCCTAGTGTTCAAGACACCAAAACACACAATATTCAATCAATTTCCAGTCCAAAACAAGCTGATTTCAGA
This sequence comes from Deinandra increscens subsp. villosa, assembly GCA_039602395.1. Taxonomy (NCBI): domain Eukaryota; kingdom Viridiplantae; phylum Streptophyta; class Magnoliopsida; order Asterales; family Asteraceae; genus Deinandra; species Deinandra increscens. The sequence continues at coordinate 988,056 of JBCNJP010000001.1, forward strand.
ATCAAATAGATTTTTCAAAGTTTACCCAAAAACACTCAAAAACACCAAAATCAAGAGCACAGAGGCTCTGATACCATATTGTTGGTCCTCACTGATCTTTATCAGTGCAAATGAAGGTGTATTTGAGAAGAAAACCAAATAAACAACACAATATAGGATTTCCAATGACTAAAATGGTTTTCTAGCCTTGAACAATCTCAATATGAACCAATAGATTGATAAATGATGATAAACAAGCTACAATATACTGAAATAAGCTCCTAGCCGTCACCAAAACTCACCAAATGAAGATTTCTTGTATTAGGGTTCAAAGGTTTGAGAAAGTTACAATGGCTGCACATTGGCGGCTGTTATATACTGTCCAGTGAACAGTTTCGCTGGCAGTTTCGCTGGCCAAGCGAAACTGTCACTGAACCAGTCTAATCTAGGTACCGAGCGAAACTATAGTTTCGCTCGGTAGCTTACAGTTTCGCTAGCCTACCAAAATCTAACAATTACAAGAAACTAAACTATTACAATGAAACTAAACAAAAGATGAATTCCTCCCTACATTGATCTTCACTTTGATTCATGTAGGGACAGCCAAGAAGAACTGTCAACAATCTCTGGTACATTGATAGTGGTTTCTCCCGACATATGACCGGAGACATATCGCTTCTGGAAGAGGTTCAAGATTTCAATGGAGGAGGTGTTTCTTTTGCTGGTGGAGTAGGTGGCAAGATCAGCAAGAAAGGTGTGATGAAGAATGGCAGTTTGACGTTCTCTGATGTGCATTATGTGGAAGAGTTGTCACATAGTCTGCTCAGTGTTTCGCAGATTTGTGATCGAGAATATTCTGTGTTGTTCAATAGCAAGGAATGCATTATTCTCAAACCTGGAGTCAAAATTCCTGAGGAGTGTGTCTTGATGCGTACACCTAGGCGAGGAAATTCTTATCTTCTCAACATGGGTAACCCTCCGCCATCTGATGTGGCCTGTCTTATTTCAAAGCAAAATGAAAACCTGGCATTGTTATAGATCGTCGTCTGGGACATGCCAACATGAAGAATCTGACCAAGCTGGCAAAGGGAGAGCACGTTAGAAACCTCCCCATCAAGGACTTCACATCAATTGAGAAGTGTGTTGCATGTGCTAAGAAGAAGCAACACAAGTTACACATCGTTCTAAAATGACAAACTCTATTTCGTCTGTGTTACAACTACTACGTATGGATCTCTTCGGCCCAATGCAAGTGCTAAGTATCAGCAAGTTCTCATATTGCCTAGTGATAGTGGATGACTTCTCTTGATTTACTTGGGTTTTCTTTTTGTCAAACAAGCATGAAACTCCGGCACTTGTGAAACAGTTTGTTACTCTCATAGAGAATCAGATGAGCAAGAAAGTGAAGGCAATAAGATCAGACAATGGAACAGAGTTTAAGAATGCTGAATTGAATATGTTCTGTGGAGAGAAAGGTATAGAAAGGCAATACAGTGCACCGTACACGCCTCAACAAGAATGGTGTTGCTGAATGAAAAAACAGAACACTCATTGAAGCTGCAAGAACTATGCTGTGTGAAGCAAGACTGCCAATTTTCTTTTGGGCCGAAGCAGTCAACACTGCTTGTTATGTGCAAAATCGGGTACTTTTGAACAAGCGGCATGAGAAGACGCCTTATGAGATTATTTATGGAGAAAAACCAAAGGTGGGGTACTTTAAGACCTTCGGGTGTCCTTGAACAGTCTTAATCCAATCTAATCTGGGGAAATTCGAAGCAAAGGCTGATGAATGCTACTTTGTTGGGTATTCTGCAAATAGTGCTTATCGAGTCTACAACAAAACCACCAAAGTGATAATTGAGGCATTCAATGTTGACTGGTTGGAAGACAATCCGACTGATGCTGGAACTGGGCCAGACTGGATCTTTGATTATGGGTCATTGTTTGAAGGTTTCAACTTCTCAAATATGTTCCCTAGTCTGGGAGAAGAAGAAGACATCATTGCTCCAGCTCCTGAAGTAAGGCCATCTGTGGAAAATGTTAGTGACAGTGTATCAGCAGCAGCTCCTAAGGATGATAATGTGGATGTTCCAGAATCTTCAGGAACTCATGACGATCAGAAGGAGTCAGAAACCCAAGGTATGAATGATAATGTTAATGATACTAACCTGCCTATTTCTGTTTCAGTGCTAGATGTTCAAGCCACAAGAATCAATAGAGATCATCCTCTCAGCAATGTGGTCGGACCAGTGTCAGCAGGTGTCACTACTAGAAGCCGCATGGGTGACATCAACTTCTGCATGTACTCATGTTTTATCTCCCAGATAGAGCCTCCAAATGTGGTGGTAGCACTTAAAGATCCAAGTTGGATGGAGGCTATGCACAATGAATTGAATCAATTTTCAAAATTGGGAGTGTGACATCTGGTGAAAAGGCCTGAAAACAAGAAAGTTATACCCACAAGGTGGTTGTATAAGAACAAGAAAGATGATATGGGTGTGATTGTGAGAAACAAAGCCAGGTTGATTGTTTAAGGTCACAGTAAGTTTACGGGATTGATTATGATGAGGTGTACGCACCAGTGGCCAGATTGGAAGCAATTCGAATATTCCTAGTTGTAGAAACATATCTTAACTTCACAGTGCATCAGATGGATGTGAAGACAGCTTTCCTTTATGCTGAAATGAATGAAGAGGTTTATGTGGCTCAACCGTCAGGGTTTGTGGATGAAGAGCATCCAGATCATGTGTATCTTCTGGATAAAGCTTTATATGGTTTGCATCAAGCTCCACACACGTGGTATGAGACTCTATCAAAGCATTTGGTGGAGAAAGGTTATACAAGGGGAGTGGTTGATCAAACCCTATTCAGAAAGAAGGTGAAAGATGATATCATTATGGTGCAAGTTTATGTGGATGACATCATCTACGGGTCAACGAATGAGGAATTATGCACCGAATTTGAAGATATCATGAGAAAGAAATTTGAGATGAGTGATCAAGGGGAGATGAACTTTTTCCTGGCATTACAGGTCAAACAAGATGAATCTGGGATTCTCATTCATCAAGCAAAATATGTGAATGAAATTCTCGAAAAGTATAAGATGCAGGACTCCAAGCCCATCTCCACTCCCATGGCATCCCGGCCTTTACTGACAGCAGATGCAGATGGGGAATCAGTGAGTGAGTTCATGTATCGTTCAATGATCGGTTCACTCATGTATTTGACAGCAAGCAAGCCCGATATCATGCATGCAGTATGTGTGTGTGCACGTTACCAGGCTAATCCTAAACTCTCTCATTTAGCTGCTGTTAAACGTATGTTTAGGTATCTGAAGGGCAGGCCTCGGCTTGGACTTTGGTATCCTAAGAATACTGATATTCAATTATTTGCATTTACTGAGAGTGATTATGGAGGTAGTGATCTTGACAGGAAATCTACAACTGGTGGGTGTCAATACTTGGGAGACAGACTCATTTCATGGCAGAGCAAGAAGCAGCATACCGTTTCCAAGTCAACTGTAGAAGCTGAATATGTGGCAGCATCAGCTGGATGCTCACAGGTAATATGGATTCAGAATCAGCTCACTGACTACGGTATGGAATTCCTTAATACTCCATTTTTTTGTGATAATGCTGCTGCTCTGCAAATTGTCAAGAATCCTGTTCAACATTCCAAAACAAAGCACATAGATATCAAGGTACATTTCATTCGTGATTGCTCTGATAGGAAGTTGATTCAGCTCGAAAAGGTAAACTCCGATCAGAATGTTTCTGACCTTTTCACAAAACCCCTTCCTCGTCAAAATTTTGAAATGTGTGTTGAAGGCCTAAGGATGATTGCCTTCGAGGAATGATCCGATAAAAACTCTTTGTACATAGTTTTTAAATTTTTTAATTTTTTGCTTTGGTATTAATTTGGTTTATTCAATTAAAAAAATGTGTGTTTTTGTTTCAAAAGCCTCATAAAAACAGGGGAAGAAATGTTAAAGTTTCAGAAAATATGAAAATTTGTTTGAGGTTTTTATGAATTCTTTTGTGTCTGTCTTGAGTTGGTAGGAAGTGACATATATGTCCAAGACAATCGGAGACTGACACGTGTAAGGCTGAAGTGAAAGATTGCTCAAAGATGATATGTCGGTAAGTTCAACCCAAAACTATGATCATCAATGTAAGTGCATTAAACTTAACTTCTATATATGTTTAGTTTCCCGTCCTAGTCTACATGGTTTAAAAAACTGAGTCCCAGCAAAAATGGGTTGAGAGTGGTATCTACCTAGTATTCACTCACTCACACGCCATGTTCTGCTGTTATGACAACACCACAGAAAAGAAAAAGAAAAATGAAAACAAAAAGAAAAATGAAAAGAAAAAGAAAAATAATAAAATAATTATTTTGTTTGGTCTTCTCTGCGTGCTTATGCAGCCGACCTGATCACCAACTATTAATTAACGAAATAAGTGGTAGTCATAACGATTTTGCATGGTTTCTCAAGTTGGGGGTTTGTGAATCCTCAATAAAATCTGAGGTTGGGTAGGTTTTGCTATGAACAATTGGGTGTGGGGACGGTTAAACATGACGGTAATATTGTACCATAATTAAGCACTTCAAAATGACTTGATGTGAGTTTATGCGGTAAAATATTCTGGCAATCGTCTAGAGCGTCGAGTAACAAAAGCTGAAAAGGGTTCGTCAGTCAAAGATAAGTCTGGTTGATCCATGAAAAACATCAGCTTCAAGGAAAGTATATTTTTTTTGTCTCGGTGATAGGTTAGCTTTATTTTATGATTTTATCATTTTTTTATGATCAAGATCAGGTACTCGGGGTATGAGTCTGAGGGGAAGTTTGGTAATTCTCAAAATTTTCAAATTTAACAACTTCTCAAGTGACTTTTCAGTTAAATGAGGTTAGGGTGCATTTGAAATGTTTTCAAAACTTGAGGGGCTTTTATGAAACTTTCTTTTTAACAAAACTCTCAAAACCTCTCATTTCTGATCACTCGATTACGATCCCCTTATCTTCTTCTCTCTGCGTTTACGATCCCAACCCCAAAAACCCTAACCGTCGCCTACCTCGCCGGAAAACCAAAATCCGGTCGCTTTCGACCATTTTCTGCTGAAATCGAGAGCACCACTACCCTCGTATTCACTTTTCGACCACGAAACACCCCTCAATCGACTGTTCCTCTTCGATTTACAAGCTTAAATCACAGTTTTTCTTCACTCAGTGATCATCTTCATTTTTCTTCGTGTTTCGCGTGGATATCTCAAGTTTAGAAGCAGTTTTTATGTCGATTGTTGTTAAAAGGTAGTTTTAGATGTTTCTATTGCTCCAATGTAGGTTTTGACGTGTTTGTAAGAAGTTGCAGGTACAAAAATGGCGGTTTTTGGTGTTTACGATCGGCTCAAGGAAGAATACGACGATTCATGATTACGATCCGGGTTTCCAATGCTGTTTACGATCAGCGCTTACGATGGCTTGTGTTTACGATCGTCGACGTTTACGATTGTTGGGTGTTCACGACTCCGATGTTTACGAATTATTGCTGTTTACGATCGGGCTTTGCGTTTACGACTGGACTTATACCGTACTTCTTTTAACCCGATCGTGAACCCATAATTGGATCGTGAACCCGGATTGTTGATCATAAACCCGTTTAAAGTTTGATTTAAAATCATAAACAATTAAATAAACTCAAAATGAATTTATATCCAAAGGATTCAGGCCTCTAAGACAGTCCCATCATTCTTGAGAGTCTTTATTTGTAGCTAAAGGCAGAGGGTCCGTTACAGACAGGTGCGGAGAACTTGTTAAAGTGACTTGGGAATAAGGGCTTGGAAGAGCATCTCTTCAAACTTAATTGTATTTAAGATAAAATTGAAAAAGTAAATTTTAAGAATGTGTTTTGTTAAAATTGTGGAACAAAATTCAATTCTCTCTTTAAAAAAAAGGTTTCAATTGAATTTTTAAACTTAATGGTATGATCTGATAGTCAATTGAATTTCAAGATGGTTTTGACAAACATAATTGCTCATTGATATGATTAAGCCTGATGCACTTGTCTCGGTTTCTCAGATGGCAGAAGAAATGATTGATGAGTAAATTCACTTTGAAAGAGATCACTGCATACCTGCTTATCTTGATGACCCTCCAGAGAGACACATGCAGTTATTCTACTCACTAGTTGCAGGGATGAATGTATGCAAAATCAATCATGCTCTCAGGACAAGCGTGTTGATAGATGAACAACTTGTGAGAGAATTTTGGGGAACTGCAAGGGCGAATCTTGATAAAACAAGGATCACTGCAATGGTTCAAAACCGCATAATCGAGATCGTAGAACAAGATATTCGCCAGGGGTTGAATATTAATGATAAAGTTGAAGACACAATGGAATATTCTAAGACTGCAGTGCTAGATGGTGCACGTCTTTTGGGGTATGAAGGAAACTTCCCACCAATTTTCAAGAAGCTACTGCCACACTACTGGAGGTGCTTGGCACACTACTTGCAGAAATCTTTCTTGGGCAAAAGAACAAGCTTTGATCGGCTGAACAAGGTGCATGGCACAACATTTGTTGCACTAGCTTTGGACTGGGAATTTAATTTTTCAAAGATGATGCTTTTAGACTGGGTTGGTAATGCTGATTTAAGTGCTAGAGAGCAATTTCTCATGACTCCAAGGTTTGCGCATATGGTGGTTTTGAAGAAGTATCCAATGATTCAAGAGAGGATTGAGAAGCTAGATATAAAGTTCATGGATAACAGTGTGTTTGGTCTCTAAACCCAAGATAGAAGGGGAAAGAGCACTTTTCAAGGAAGGCTTGAGTGGACTAAAAGAGGTGCTTTCCCCGAGGTTGCAAGGGAACAAGATGAAGAATCATAATCCGAACCTGAAGTCCCTCCAGTCAATGTATCTGTTGCTGAAGATCATGATGTTCTAGTGACTGTTCAGGGGGAACCAGAGAATATACCTTCAGATGAAGAAAATGTGATGGATGATATTTTCCCGAAGAATGAGAATTTGGTAGATGATATTTATGGTGATCTGCAGCCAATCAGCCACAAGAGAACAAGAGATGACTTGAGTTCTTCTTCAAGTGATGGTGCAATCCTACAAGAGATGAATATTAATATTACTGATGATGATGTGTTTGAAGAACCTATTCCTGCATGTGAAACTTCACCAAGAAAGAAATCTGATCCAAGATCTATCAGATTCAAGTTCCAAAAGACAAGCTCAAGCTTGATGGTATTTGAATCATCAGGTGCAAATGTTGAGAGCACATTACTGGATGATGATCAAGCAGATGTAGAAGAGACAGTCCAACTCAAACTGAAAGTCCTATTCTAAATGAACACAGCCCAGTTCATAAGGAAAGGCAATTCTTCGAAGTTGATAGCTCGTTTGTTGAGCCCAGCCCAGTGAGTAAATGTTTCTACGGAATCAAGCCAGGGTCCAATCATTCCAAGCTTTCGTCCATATCCAACACTTGTTGGAGAAAGTGTTCAAACTGGTGATCTCCCGGTAGACCTTCAGATAAGTGCTGATCCACAGATCAACTTTCTGTTATCTCAAAACAGGAAGAGAGAGGGAGAAATAAAAGAACTAAAGGAAGAAAACAAGAGACTGAAGGAGAAGGAGAGCAAGAATGAAGCTAGTATTGGATTTTTGTATGCAGGATATCTTGAACCGAGGAAGAAGTTGGAAGATTTGAAGGGAGCTGATAGTTTACATGCTCAAAGTTATTCTCAAGGTGCTCAAACAGCTGATGTTGTGCATGAAGATGAAGGTGATGACTCCATTGAGATCTCAGACTATGTGCGAGGAGGAAGATTCATCTCAAAGGCACCAGAAAGCCATGAAAATTGGTTCAAGGATTTCTTTCAGGGACCTCCCCCTAAGCTGTACTCAGTTAATGTGGGAGAAAGTAAAATTGACAAAAAGGGGAGTCGTGAACCTATTCTGTGCTGGCATTACGATGGAGAGAAGAAGCTGTTTGCTGTAATCAGAGATGGCTATAGTCTAGTGGAGTACTACAGAACTCGCGGTCAATTTCACTCCTTGACTGAGACAGAGATGAGGAATTTGTTGAGAGCTCCATTTATTAACAGATGGATGAATGCACATGGAGACCTTGTTTGTAACAATCTGATGAGCCGTCTTGAAGAAAACTTTGCAAACTTTGACCTCAAGCAAGCTAGATGGGTTCAAACTGGAACTGACCCTGTTACGAATGAGCCTGTTGGAGAAGTGAGGCAACCACCCACCAAAAGAACTCGAGTGATCAACATGTTGGATGAGATTGAAGATTGCACTCTTGTGAGAAATTTTGATAACTGGTTTTTATGATCCAACAACTCATGAGGTGGTGGTGGTCTACAAGAAGATGCGAGAATTTCGTTTCTATGATCCTGTTGATTTGCTGAGATTTGGAGAACGTGATATCAAACTCCTGGCCACCCAACTTATCCTTGGTGATGAACTTGATTTTGAAAATGCTATAAGGGTGGGAATCTTTCATGGAACAGCAAACAGGATTGTGGAACGTGAATGGTGGTCCAGGAAGGAGTCTCACACCTTCCGTTTTGATTTGCTTCTTCCTTAGACTGTCTAATGGTTCATGCCTAGGGGAAGATTGTTGGGCTATACATTGTGAGGCATGAACATTAGACTTGGGCTTACTTGGATGTGGGCTTGATGTGTTTACGACTTGGGCCTCTTTGGCAGGTTTCTTCCTGTGGGTTTACGATTTTCATTAGGGCTTTTGTAAGGGTAGTATAAATACCCATGTAGCTCATGTTTATGACTAGTTGTTGTTTACGATTTTCAGTCTCCCTTGTGTATTTACGATCGTGAACTCCACTCAATAGAAGATTGATTGTTCTCCATTCAAGATTTGATTGTGTTGCTTTGTTCTTCATCATTAGATCAAGTCTTTTTCATCATCTTCTTATCGAATCTCTCACAAACAAGGTGTCCGCACTTGTTTGTGTTTAAGATATCGTGAATGATTGTTGTTTCGGGACCAACAAAATATTATCACGCATATCATATATGAAATCACGCATGTGCTAATAAAAATAACGCAAAACCTCTTAATATGTTTCAATGACTGGATGAGTTTAATAATGGATCAACACATGGACGTATTTGACAAGGTTGTGGCTGACATTGCAACCTTGGTTTAAGAAGGGAGGATCAATCACGATGAAAGTTACGCATATATAGAAAAGTATGCAAAGTGGAAGAATAAGCTGAAAATCTAACACTGCCTGAAGAAGGTAAAACTCAACCTGAAGACCTGAAGATAATAGAAGTATCCATAGCAGAAGAATAAAATCAAGTTGTTGAACAAGAAAATGATCAAAATGACAATAATGTTTAAGTTGGAGATGAAGGTATAAAAAAAGCTTCAATAATAACGTAATTTTTAATCATAATAACGCAAAACTTTTAAAAATACCATATTTTTATACACCAATATATGTTAACATCAAAGGAGCTGAAGAAAATGAAGATAATGTTGAAGTTCAATATGAAGGTATTAAATAAAATTACTTCAGTAATAATGGAAATACATGAGAAAAATGACTTCAATAATAATGTAAAAAAAATCATTGTTAATGAAAATACAAGAGGAAAGAAAGATGATGCTAAAAAAGAAACAGTTGAAGTCATGGAGACAGTAGATGTTACCAGAATAGAAGAGCAAAGACAAACAAATGAAACAGCTGAAACAATCAAAGGTAATAATATTTCCATTATTCATATTTCAAATTCAATTATAAATTTCATTCTTAAAAACACAACGAAGGCAACAAAGTTTCCATTGAAGATGTCAATGATAACACCGTTGAAGAGAAACCAAGAACCAACATCACCAATAGAAGGTAATACAAAATAACTTTATTTTTTAAGTAATAACGCAAAATATTCTTAAAATAACACTTTTGCTATTGTTTAAATACAATAACAGATGCTAGTAAGGAAAGTAATGAAAGAAAGTCACATGATGTGGAAGCTTTAATAAAAAAATTAATGACATTCTTGCAACCATCTTTGCAAGAAAAGGACACAGATGAGCTTAAAGAAGGTAATTAAAAATCTATTCCATCTAACTTCTATGAATAACAAAAAAATAAATATATTTATCTTAAAAAAACAGAAGTTAGCAAAGTTGCTGCTGAAGAAAAAATGGGAGATGTGATGAAAGAAAACATAGAGAACACAGATGTTACAAGACCTGAGGAGAAAGAACACAATGAAGAAGGTAATTAATAATCTATTCATGATAACTTTAAAAGTTCAAAAATAAAGCATTTCCCTATCTCTCTTTGACATAAATAAAAAAAACAGAAGTAAACAAAGTTGTTGCTGAAGAAAAGGTCACATACGAGCCTAAAGAAAACATAGAAGAGTTAAAAGTTACAGGCATTGGCAACAGAAAGATGATGAAAAAACTCCACAAAAAGAAATAGAGCCTACAAATGAAGATGAATGCCCAAAGTATTCACCAAGAACGAAAAGGAAAAGACAGAAGGCTATAGCTCTAAGATCACCATACTACAAAAGATAAGTTGAGATCACAAATAAGGTACAAGGCATGGAAAAAATAATAGCAAATTGGATGTTTGCACTCGTAGAAGATCCACTCTAAGAATCTATCCATCTTAAAAGTTTCAGAAATGAAAATATAATGATTTCATCACAAAATTCTTTGTTTTTCATAACTTATGTAGATTGATTGTGTACGAATCACTCTACAATACACATATGTATAAAGCTACCTTGGAAAGCTTTCATCCTGGAGTGTACATACACATAAATGCACTGGACGCATATATTGAAATTCTGAATGATAAAGAACAAAGCGGAGACCCAACAAATTCAATGATATTGTTTTGCACATCCACACTTATGGTATGTAAAAACACGCAACCCATATATCTAAATCACGTAAATATATATTTAATGACTAAATTCATATTCATTGCAGCCTGATAACCACTACACTGACGCTTTTAGTGATGATGATCGGCTGCTGATCTTTACCGACAACTTACAAACTCACTTGGAACGATTGGGATTGTTTCCCTGCGTCAAGTGGATCTCTTTTTTGTACCCATATTAATGAAGGAACATTACTACGTTGTCTGTTTCGACCTCAGGACTGGATTCGTAAACTTGTTAGACAACATGGCAAACCCTGGAAGTGTCATGAAAAAAAACGGGACGACACCTCACATGCTGGCAAATAAAAATCACCCACTCTTTAATTACTATGACGCAAATGTTTCATTAAAAATCACGCATTGTATAATAAAAAATAAACAAATGCTATAATGAATTGCAGCTTAAATGCTTCCGCGACTACCTGGAGAAAACGTCAAATCCTCATCATTAAAAGTTCAATCATGAGATAATCAACAGAGTTAAGATGCCTTGGAGAACACTAAACAACTTTGTTGATTGTGGCATCTTCGCTATACGGCATATGAAAATTTTCATGGGTGACATAAAATGGGATTGTGACCTTGGTAAGGAGTCGGATAAGCAGCAACAGCAGAAAAAACCTTATTGATCTGAGGAACAATTATATTGCAAAAATAATTCTCTCTGACACTAATCTCAAAAAAGCAGACGTTATTCTGAAAGTAAAGAGATTTTGAGAAATTTCAGAGCATACATAGATGAACATGATAAAAACAAAGGGTACAATAGATGTAATCAACAAAAGAGTAAAAATTACAATGGGATAGCTTTTGAAATTATATAGTTGGCAACAATGAACTTCAAATTATCAGTGTTTTATGCTTTAAATTGTGGTTTTCTATCATCACGCATGTTATATTCCGTTACAACACAAAACAACGTTTAAAATGTTCATTGCTTAAATATGACGTTAAAACTTTGAAACTTTTCATGCATGAATTGTTCCTAAATCACGCAATAACAAAGTCTATAATTCCCCTAATACGTTATGTTTAATTAACAAAAATAAAGAACGAAAAAAAAATGTTCAAACGACCACCGTTCAAAAATCACGCACTATGTAGAAATTAAAAAGTTTAAAAAGACAAAACGGCCCTTCTGCGTCCAGAAAGAAGAAACAACATGTCGGCCTATCCTCCCTTCGCACCCTTCTCACGCAAAAAAAAACCCTTTGTATTTAAACTTTCACCTATATATATAGTTGGCAGGTTCATTGTAGACTAAATCTCTTGATCTAATGATTGTGATTAATTTCCTTTTACTTTTTTTTCTTTTTTCTCACGTTTCAGAAGATTTCACTTGTGAAATAGAGCTATTTCGCATGTGCAAGTGTCTACAATGAACCTCACCCTATATATATATATATATATATATATATATATATATATATATATATATATATATAGGGAGAGGATCATTTGAGGACCAATTTGAATTGAGAACTTAAAAGAACTAATTTGAGCCACAAGTCTATTTACATGTATCCCCCTCCCATGAATTGTAGTGGTCCCCTTGAAATTTGTGATTGAGATTTAGTTCTCAAAAGTTCTCAAAACAAAAAGTTCTCATTTGAACCTAACCCTATATATATATATATATATATATATATATATATATATATAGAGAGAGAGAGAGAGAGAGAGAAATGATAAAATGAAAACCACTCCGAGTTGGAAAAACTTTGAAAACTCTTTAAAAACGGGGTCAAAAAATTTTTTTTCCTTTAATTTTTTTATGGTGATTCTTTATGTTATAGGCTACCCCTAGGTGGAAAAAAATCAAAAAAAACGCCTCGGGGATATTTTTTAAAAAAATCTCAAAAAAGGGCCTTGTTACATATGTAACACTCTGTACATATGTTTGTTACATATGTAACAACAAAACTTGTTACATTTTTTAAAAAAAATCCCCGAGGCTTTTTTTTGATTTTTTTCCATCTATGGATAGCCTATAACCTAAAGAATCACCATAAAAAAATTAAAGGAAAAAAAAAACTTTTTGACCCTGTTTTTTAAGAGTTTTTAAAGTTTTTCCAACTCGGAGTGGTTTTCCATAGATCCCTACCCTATATATATATATATATATATATATATATATATATATATATATACTAGTCGTGTGTCCGCGCGTTGCGGCGGCGACAGTGTATAGCGTGTTATTCGTCTTCTGTTCGCTTGTTATGGCGGCACGACAATTTACATCGAGGTATTCGTTTTTTTAGAACTCAAACAAATAACAACAAACACTCGATGAAATACATATTGATCATAAACATAGTAACTTAAAACCAAATGAGTTGTAAGATAGAAGTCATCAACATAGTTTTAAGATATGAGTAATAACATATTACTTTTTAAATCAAAATCCAAGGGTCAATGAATTCCATAGTGAGGAAGTCAATCTGTGTCGTACGCCATGCAATCAGTCATAAACAGTGTTTTAAGTTGAATTCATAAACATAATAGTTTTGATGATAGTTTTGATGAGGTCACATTAAGAGGGCGTCATAAAACATAACCATTTCAATGACCTCGTGACCATAAAGATCCCACCACTCGTCATCGCTAAAAACACCAGGAAACTCTTCATTGTCCTCAACCGGAATAGCATCTTCCACTGAAATGTAACGTTAAAGTTTATATTACATTGATTTATCATAACCAACGCGATACTTGTTTTTTGTTAGTTTATCAATCATCTCGTGATATGTTGTATTGTACGTGTATTAATTTACTCATTTGTAGAATCGGTGTGTCATGAGCTTTGCAATCTCAATTAAATAATAAAGAACACACGAATAAGGTTGGGTAACATGCCTTAAACATGGTAATTTAAAAATAAATATCCAAACACAATTAATAAAATATAAGTCATAAATATAGTAATTTTAAACTAAAAATCCGTGTGTCAACTATTTACATTATGATAAGATTAAAATTTATCATAAACCTTACATATGTCACTGATCGCATCACCATGGTTTTAAAAATCAAATATACAAAGAACAACAATTTGAATTTTAGTTGAATTAAAAATAAAATTATAACTCCAAAGATCCTTTGATATCTGTTAGTCATATGCATCCCCCGTTAAGATGAAATATGAATAACAATCAAACCTGATGATAACAAAGACAAAATTTAGATGAATAGGAAACCCAAAATTTATAAAACCATTCTGTTTTACTTGCACTCAATCACTAATTTAGACAAATAAAATAAACAATTTCCAATGATGACATATACTTCTAGTGATTGAAAAAATAATTGAAAAAAGACATAGTGGTATTTAAGGGAAGCCCAAATGATGCCTGGTTCACCTGAGGAACCTACAAAACAAACAAAATTTACTTGTCTCGGTACCCTAGAAAGAATGTTGGTCACTATTAATGAAGGAAAAAATAATTAGGACACCATAACTGATACACTCATAAAAAAATGCATAGCTCCACTCATTTGAATTTCTGCAAATTTGCAAGACAATTAACTCCACACTCCTGCAAGTACCTCATGATGATGGAAAGACAAAAAACAATGATGGTAACATAAAAATACAATGAAAGTTATGAAAAATAAAAAAAAAGGTAGGTGGTGACTGAACAACAATGTTCGACGCCACAATTAACCTACAGCAAAAACATAATCTCATTATGCGAGCATACACAAGAGAAAATAAGAAATCAGAAAAGAAGATAGGAGGAAGGATTCGAATGATGGGTGTTAATAATTGAAAAGCAATCACAATGATCCAATCATCCTCAATTACACTGAGCCTATGGTGATTCCATAGTATATAATGTTTGATCATACAAGTAAAAATACTTGCCTTCATCAAGAGGGAGTACCATTGTTTCTGCATCTTGGAAAGTGTTTATTTGAACATACAATATGGTCCCCTAATAATTATATAACTAAAAATACTTGCCTTCATCAAGAGGGAGTACCATTGTTTCTGCATCTTCAGTATCAAACTCTTAAACTTTCTTGTGAGCTCCACTAATGACAAGATACTCACAGTTGTTTGGATCAGTGTGAATCATGATTTCATGTTGACAGCAACCAGATTTCATTGTAAAGCTCCAATCCATTTAAAGATGAACTCATCAAAGTAAGTGTCTATACCATAAGACTTCGCTTTGTGCCAATGTCAGTGCAGAAAATACCATCTGTCAACATAATCAATTTACAACAGTTCATAAAAGATTAAAATAATAGAAAATATATAGTAGCATGTAGAATTTGGAGAATAGAACATACCTGAATATTAGGAGCTAATAAGCTTGGCTGGACAGTAAAGAAGAGAACCATCCTTTCGATCTCTTGTTTTAATAATATTCTCCTCTCATGATGAATTGCATCACAAGATAAAATAGCTTCCTCGTTCACTTCACTGCAGTAGATAAACAATCAAACAATCATTATCAGTTACATATTATCAGAGGCAACAAACAATAGTTATTAATTACATATTATCAGATAGAAAGTGCAAATTATTATTCTTCTCATGCAATTATTCTTTTAATACATTATCATTTTCTCAACTTGCTTCGCAACACTATATTCGAAATCAGCTTTCTTTTGCTACGCCCAGATTTGGCCATTACAACTATCAACCATGTCTATGCCAGCACCAACACTTTCTTGAATTAGTATGAGGTGGATTTACCATCTTCTAGATACCTTCATAAAGTGAGATCACGGAACCCTACAAAACATCCAATAAAACATGTAAAAGATCATAAAATCTGATCCATTTAAAAATTAATGCCAAATGGTTCTTTGTTCAAGTGATTAGTTGCAGAGTAAAATAAATGTATTAGTGTACTTATCACTCAACATCATCATCACGTTCACTTAAAAATATATGGATTTTCACATCTTTATCATAAATACTTAATATGTATTTTTTTAAGTATTTACCCAAAACATCTAAACTAAATCACAAATCAAGTGCTTTACCTACCAAGATCGTATGTTGAAGGTGACAACCCTTTAACAAACACAGAACTTAAACGTATCGAATATGTAGTGGTAAATAACCAATTAAGATTAATAAAAGGGAAACAAACAATAACAGCATTGCTAGTTTTTTTATATTTCCATGATCCCTGGGTATTGTACCAAAGAACTGACAGTAGACAAGTGACCTATTAAGATGAACCAACCA
>JBCNJP010000001.1:1004696-1026696 GCA_039602395.1 Deinandra increscens subsp. villosa
GCCGGTTTCTGGTATTCCGCCTTAACTTTGGAACAAGTCAAGCATTTGCTTACGTAAGTGGCAATGTCGGCTTTCATCTTAGGCCACCAGTAAATCAGTTTCAAACCTTGGTACATCTTATCCGAGCCTGGATGAATAGAATAACGAGACTTATGGGCTTCATCCATAATCAATTCTCTCAAATTTCCATACACGGGAATCCATATTCGGTTTGCACAATACCGGATACCATCAGATCTAACTTCCAATAGCTTATCCATACCCCGCAAGGATTCTAATTCAACGTTTTCAGCTTTGAGTGCTTCGAGTTGTGCATTCCGGATCTGATCAGGCAAACCGCTATGAATAGTGAGTTGCAACGCACGAACTCTTCTAGGCTTGGGGTTATCCTTCCGACTTAAGGCATCAGCTACTACATTAGCTTTGCCTGGATGGTATCTAATTGCGCAATCGTAGTCATTAAGAAGTTCCACCCAACGACGTTGTCTCATGTTCAATTCCTTTTGAGCAAAGATATGCTCGAGACTTTTGTGATCAGTGTAGATAGTACACTTTGTACCATATAGATAATGTCTCCAAATTTTCAACGCGAAAATGACTGCTCCTAACTCCAAATCATGAGTTGTATAATTCTGCTCGTGAATCTTTAACTGACGAGAGGCATAAGCTATGACTTTTTCTCTTTGCATCAGCACGCAACCTAGTCCTTGCTTCGACGCATCACAATACACCACGAAATCATCACTACCCTCAGGTAGAGATAATATTGGCGCGCTACAAAGTTTCTACTTTAGTAGCTGAAAAGCGGCGTCATGCTTTTCATTCCAGTTATACGCCGTTCCTTTATGCGTTAGCGCCGTAAGAGGTTGGGCTATCTTTGAGAATCCCTCAATAAATCGTCTATAATAACCTGCTAAACCAAGAAATTGGCGAATTTCCGTTGGTGTCTTAGGCGCAGGCCAATTCTTAATTGCCTCAACTTTGATTGGATCAACGTGAATCCCCTGATCATTAACGATATGACCAAGAAATTGCACCTCACGCATCCAGAAATCACATTTTGAAAATTTTGCATACAATTGCTCCTTCTTGAGTAACTCTAAGATCAAACGAAGATGTTGTTCGTGCTCCTCCTTAGACTTAGAATATATCAGAATATCATCAATGAAGACGATGACGAATTTATCGAGATATGGCTTGCAAACACGATTCATCAAATCCATGAAAATCGCTGGTGCGTTGGTTAACCCAAATGGCATAACCATGAACTCATAATGACCATAACGAGTTCTAAACGCTGTTTTCGAGACATCCTCCTTGCGGACTCTCAGCTGGTGATAACCTGATCTTAAATCGATTTTGGAATAGTAGCTAGATCCTTGTAGTTGATCGAACAAATCATCGATTCGGGGCAAGGGATAACGATTCTTGACAGTCACTTTGTTGAGTTCTCTGTAATCGATGCACATTCGAAAGGTTCCATCCTTCTTCTTAACAAACAACACTGGAGCTCCCCAGGGTGATGAGCTGGGCCTAATAAATCCCTTTTCAAGTAGTTCTTGGAGTTGAGTATATAGCTCTTGTAACTCATTTGGTGCCAAACGATATGGTGCACGAGCAATAGGTGCTGCTCCAGGAGCAAGATCAATCTGAAATTCGACTTCTCGATGAGGCGGTAGACCTGGTAGATCTTCCGGAAAGACTTCAGGAAAGTCCTTCACGATCGGAATGTCTTCAATTCTCTTCTCCTCATTCGTTTTCTCTGAAATGGTCGCGAGAACAGCAAAATGTCCTTTACGCAAACACTTTTGTGCCTTGAGATAAGATATCACACCCATAACCGTACCACACTTTTCTCCTTGAACTGAGAGAAATTCTCCACTAGGTAACGGTATTCGAACAATCTTCTCATGACAAACGATTTCAGCACGATTCTTGGATAGCCAATCCATTCCCACAATGACATCAAAACTTCCCAAGGAGATGGGCATAAGATCTATTTCTAATTTATGGCCAGCCAATTCCAATTTACAGTCTTTAACTAAATGGGTAGACTCAACAAGTTTACCATTAGCAAGTTCAACTACGTATTTAGCATCTAACGGAGTCATGTTGGCATTTATCATATTGCTAAATTTAGTAGATATGAAGCTTCTATCAGCACCAGTGTCAAACAAGACTAGAGCATAGTATCCGTTAAGAGAAAACTTACCGGTAATGACATTTGGATCTGCTCTGGCATCTCCCGAGCCTATAACAAAAGCTCTACCCCTGGCACCATTTCCTCCGTTGTTCCCATTGTTGTTGTTATTATTGCCATTGCGATTCCCAGTGTTGGTGTTATTGTTGTTGTTGTAGTTGTTGTTGTTTCCACCGTTGAGCTGAGGACAATTCCTCTTTATGTGGCCTTCCTTACCATAATTAAAACAACCTTTGGGAGTTTCAGCATCCTGAACTTGTTTCCCATTGTTCTTAACCCTGCAGGTTTTGGACTGATGACCCTTCTTTCCACAATTTGCACACACATAAGAGTCACACGCACCATAGTGATGGAAACCACACTTATTACAACGTGGGGAATTTCCCATGTAAGATGATCCTCCTTGGCCGCCTCGGCCTTGATTGTTCTGTTTCTGGTTGTTCGAGGAGAAATTCCTAGAATTATCAAACTTGCGATTCTGGTTTTGGTGATTCTGCTGATTGGAAGACTTGTTTCCAGACTGATTCCCAGAGTTATCCCACTTTCTTTTGTTGTCAGAGGTTCCAGAAGTTCCTTTCTTAGGAGGTAAGACTCCTTATTCAACTGCTTGATTCGTGAGCCTATTAGCAATCCTTACAGCATCACGAATAGTCACAGGGTTTGAGGCAGTCACCATTCCCTGGATTTGGGGCACTAAACCCTTGATATACAGCTCGATTCTTCGGTAAGCAGGTGTGGCGATCCTAGGACATAAATTCGCAAGAGAATTCGAGCGAGTAGTGTAAGCTTCAATGTCCGACCCCTCCATCTTGAGGTTATACAGCTCAGTTTCCAATTTCTGGATCTCGTCCCGTGGACAATACTCTTCTTGCAAAAGTTCCTTGAATTCAGCCCAAGGCATGGCATTAGCTTCTTCAATCCCTAGCATCTGCACCTCAGTCTTCCACTAGGTGAGAGCCGGTCCTTCCAAAGTAACCGTGGCAAATTTCACCTTGCTAGCCTCAGGAAGTTGCACATTTCGAGTGCAGATTCCACTTTTTCAATCCAATGGAGTAGGCTATGCTTCAAAAGGGTTCACGTATGGAGTAGAATTCAATAGTAAAGGGGCAAAGTCAGGTGCAATAGCTTTTTCAAAGATAGGTGACTTCGATCATTTGGTTGAGTTCAACATGTTCAACATTCAATACCACGAGGAAAGAAAGAAAAAAAATATATTACAGGAATTTGGTCCCAATACGAACATTGGCTTGCCTAGTAGGATTCTCCAGGATTTCCATATACTGCAAATTACATTTACGTGTGCACCCGTAACTGCAATTTACTTTATATGATCACCCTAGTTCCTCTTACTTCAGCTACCAAGTATGATGTGGTCACTAACCCTTGGTTATCTTGACCAGAATTTGTTAATGAGACAGGTTTTCGAGAATAGAATGCTCACACGGATTGGAATGACCCACCCGAAGCGAGTCAGCAATAAATTTAGCTCAATAGGATCTGAGTAGGGTTTATCACAATGAACCTAGCTTAGCTCTAAGTTAGAGAATAATTATCACACATACTGGCGTGATCGCAATCTGATACACAAAGAGGGAATTTCAGTCGACCCGCATCAGGTTTCATTGGGGTTATAAGAATTGTACTCAAGTTGTATTATCCCAGCGCACAACGCGATAAAATCGAGAAGGGAAAGATCTTAAGAGATCACAGCAAATGTGAAGACGATCAGGATAACGAAAGTTGATATAAGTGCCCCATAGGCAGCTACTTGAATTCATACCCTGCTAACTCTAGTGAAGCTATATAATCGCGCTACTAGCACATCGAGATAACATTTCCTGAACGGATGAGTTTAGAGATGTGCGTAAGGCATGTATAACAAGAACCTCCTAAACTAAGATAGAGGTTTAAGGACAAGAAGAGGTATTACACCACCTTCCCTATGCCGCATACAACCATAGTATGGGCACTACGCCCAGTTCTTCAATCCGGAAAAATTCCCGAGTAGCAATCAGCTTGTCAAAAGTATAAATGTGATCCTTCGATTTGATTCGACGTCTCGTCGTACATGAATGTTAACCAAGAGGTACACAACTTAAGAAAAATGAATCAAGACTAACCGGCTCCTCGCCGTAAGTATAAGGGGATTGGACGATGTAAACGACAAATCGTAAACCAGGTGCGTGTAGAAGTGAGTATCACGATGCATGAGAAAATGTTTAAGTGCAACTAATGCAATACAGTTACAGTCTAAGACGAATCTTAGTTCGCTGCAACCAATGGCTCTGATACCAATCTGTCACACCCCCAAAAATCCCACGCGCGATAACGCGCCGCAGGGAGCGTGACAAACCAGGATCGCCGTCCATTAGTTACACCAAACGACAAATAATTAATAAAAACGGTTCATATTTCATTAAAATATAAAATTAGAGTTTTACAAATGCGGAAGCGTAAATACAATAAAAGTACTTATTTAAAATCGTTGTCACCCAAAGTGACGTGGCTTGTTCAAAGACATTAAAAGCGTTTCAAGACTCATGCATGCGTACTCGTGATACTCGAACATCCGCAACCTGAGAAATAACATACTAAAAAGTGTCAACACAAAGGTTGGTGAGTTCACAGGTTTATCAGTTCAAAAACAGTTAAAGTTGAAAGTAGTGCCACTGTTCAAAAACAGTTCAAGTTGAGTTTAAGACTGACTGTTCAACAACAGTTAAGTTGTAAGAGCATAATCACTAATATATATCAGATAGCTAGCTAGGCTATATACATGAAACTTTGCACGTGATGGTCACCGAAGCTGACAGTTGTTTATAGTTTGCCTTGTTACGTTGAGGACGAATATAACACCCGTTCGATATCCAATCGTGCCAGAGCGACTGACCCGGGTGGGGTTTGTCAAACCCAGTAGTACTACAATATATTTCCCGCTATCATCACCAAATACTAACGGTACCATGAGAAGGACTTTGTTGTCTAGTGTGCCTCAGTAATCAGTAATCGTGTGATATATAAAAGTCTAATTATCTCAGTTGTATAAATCATGCATGTTAATCTCCCCCAACAGGATTTAAAACAGTAAAATGGGGCCGTGAAACTCACCTTAGATTGCACAGCAAAGTTTCCAGATAAACAGTTAAGCAAGTAGCAAGAATGAGTCTTGTGCAAACAATCAATCACCTAACGAGCATAAATGTATAAGTGTGTGTTCTATAAACTAATAAGTCTAACTTAAACGACAAAACGAATGATCGTGGAGTCTGAAACAAGTCGAGGATGGCATGTGTGCCAAATCCGAGCGATTATCGAAATACGCGAGAAAATACAATATATATCAATATTATATTTTATATAGTTCAAGGGTTTCAAAAATAAGTAAATATATATATAATATATATTTAGCTAAATGTTCGAGTGACGTTGATAACGAATTTGCGAGGACAATGCATATTTATATATATTAAAGGTTATCATAATATATTTGGTTATTTCAATAAAAATCCAAAGGCATAAGTTTATATATTAATCTACTCAAGATTTATATATATATTTTTTACCTTTTTGTAAAACTAGAATTTTATATCAATATATATATATAGATATTGGAAATCTATTTTTAATTAAAGTTAACAAGTTAAACATATTTTACAATTCAAAATATGGTTTACGAGGTTTAAATGGTTCTAAATGTGTTTTTACGGGTTAAGATACGAGAAGGACCAATTTTGGTACCAAATCTAGTAACCAAATGCTCAAAACAACACAAAAACAATAAAAATAAAAACTATGGAGGTCACCGGGTTCGAACCCGTGACCTCCCGGACCAACAGGAGTGGTTTAGCCGTCCAGCCAGCGGCCCAAACTGTTAATCATCTCAGTCAGAAATTCTTTTGTATACAAAATGTGCCCAGAAAACCAAATCCAGAAAATAAAGAAATAAAAATGGTGAGGCCGGGACTCGAACCCGTGCCTCTAGCGAAACAACTCAGCGCCCTACCACCCGTGCCAGTTTGGCGTCTGGTTTCATTCCAGAACGCAAAATACATAAGCTGTATTCTCCAGTCCTCATCTTCTTCCCCCAAACCCTAAATTCGCCGGATCTTTCTCCGGCCGCCGGAAAATCGAGAAAAACATAAAACAGAGCCAGAAGGCATGCGACTAAGAAGGAACATTGATTACCTCGGACCAGAGATGTGAGACTGATGCGTTTTATGAACCGAACCGAACTCGAACGCGAACCCGAACACAGTCACGAACTCGACTCCGGTTTTCTCCTGGTTGCTCCGTGAAGAACGACAATCTTAAGGGATGTTGAATGGTACTGTTACGGTGGCAGACACTGGGTTCTCGGTGGTTCTTCTAGTCACCGGAAAAAGAAAAACGAAAGGGACGAGAGGGAGATATGGGGTGGTGTTAATGGTGAGTGAATGAAAGAACAAATGATTAGTTTAGACCATAACAACCGATCGTGAAATGTAACTGATCGGGAAATCATGGCGGACGTAATTACGGAACGGTGAACGGATGTCGGTTACACCGACAATCCAATACAACTTTAGGTAGTTGACACAATTGGTCCCTCCAATGTTACATTTATGGAACAAAGTTCCCTCAATTTCTGAACCAGCCCCCCATGATTCTTGTTAGGAAAATAAAGTTTGGGAAATGGCATAACAGATCCCTCAAAGTTTACAAAAGTTTAACAAAGCACTAACGAGGTTAACGGAAAGTGTTTTTAACAATGAATATATGAGGGACGTCAAAATATATAAATAGTATATCCTTTATAAAATATAAGAACCTTGTTTTAAAATAAATTATAGAATTATAATTCCGCAATTATTTTTCTAAAATCACATAAAATCATAACTTATCTATATATAATAACCCATTTTTACTCATCTTAAATACTCATAAAAATCATAAAATCATTTATGTAAATATATACAAATATCACATAAAACCATAAAACGTCAGTCATAGAATTTCAAACGTTTAATCTTCCGTGCATGCTCGTAGTGATTGATCACACAAAACCCTAGTTTTCTAAAGTCAACAAGTCAACACATAAATGTTCTCACAACATTTAATACGATTTACGTTCAGTTAATGATTTACGTTCAGTTAATGTCAGAAAATGACCTGAAAAGTCGGATTGTCACAGCACCAATGAGTCCTAATAAGGGGTTTATATAACCAATAAGTTGTGTTTACGACCAATTATGGCCCAATATGGTGTGTATAGTAGGGCAATGAGGATCGGTTGGGACCAATAAGTCCTAGTAAGGTGTGTCTTATATAACCAATAAGTTGTGTTTAGGACCAATGATGGACCAATAATGTGTGTTTAAGGGCAATGAGGGTCAGCTGGGACCAATGAGTCCCAATAAGGTGTGTATATAACGAAAAGGTGGTGTTTACGACCAATTATGGCCCAATTAGGTGTGCTTAGTTAGGACCAATGAGTCCCACTAATGTGTGTATATAACCAACGTGTTGTGTTTAGGACCAATGATGGCACAATGAAGTGTCTTTAGGGACAATGAGGGTCAGTTGGGACCAATGAGTCCTAATAAGGTGTGTATATAACCAATAAGTTTGGTTTAAGACCAATTATGGCCCAATAAGGTGTGTTTTGTTGGGACCAATGAGTCCCACTAATGTGTGTATATAACCAATACGTTGTGTTTAGGACCAATGATGGCACTAAAAAGTGTGTTTAGGGACAGTGAGGGTTAGTTGGCACCAATGAGTCCTAATAAGGTGTGTATATAACCAATAAGTTGTGTTTACGACCAATTATGGCCCAATATGGTGTGTTTAGTTGGGACTAATGAGTCCCACTAAGGTGTGTATATAACCAATAAGTTATGTTTTGGACTAATGATTGTCCAATAAGGTGTGTTTAGTAGGGCAACGAGGGTCGGCTGGGACCAATAAGTCTTAGTAAGGTGTGTATATAACCAATAAGTTGTGTTTAGGACCAATGATGGCCCAATAATGTGTGTTTAAGGGCAACGAGGGTCAGTTGGGCCCAATGAGTCCCAATAAAGTGTGTATATATCCAATAAGTTGTGTTTACGACCAATTATGGCCCAATAAGGTGTGTTTAGTTGGGACCAATGAGTCCCACTAATGTGTATATATGACCAATACGTTGTGTTTAGGACCAATGATGGCACAATAAAGTGGGTTTAGGGACAATGAGGGTTAGTTGGCACCAATGAGTCCTAATAAGGTGTTTATATAACCAATAAGTTGTGTTTACGACCAATTATGGCCCAATATGGTGTGTTTAGTTGGGACTAATGAGTCCCACTAAGGTGTGTATATAACCAATAAGTTATGTTTAGGACCAATGAAGGCGCAATAAGGTGTGTTTAGTAGGTCAATGAGGGTCGGTTAGGACCAATAAGTCCTAGTAAGGTGTGTCTTATATAACCAATAAGTTGTTTTTAGGACCAATGATGGCCCAATAATGTGTGTTTAGTAGGGCAATGAGGGTCAGTTGGGACCAATGAGTCCCAATAAAGTGTGTATATAACCAATAAGTTGTGTTTACGACCAATTATGGTCCAATAAGGTGTGTTTAGTTGGGACCAATGAGTCCCACTAATGTGTGCATATAACCAATACGTTGTGTTTAGGACCAGTGATGGCACAATAAAGTGGGTTTAGGGACAATGAGGGTTAGTTGGCACCAATGAGTCCTAATAAGGGGTTTATATAACCAATAAGTTGTGTTTACGACCAATTATGGCCCAATATGGTGTGTATAGTAGGGCAATGAGGATCGGTTGGGACCAATAAGTCCTAGTAAGGTGTGTCTTATATAACCAATAAGTTGTGTTTAGGATCAATGATGGACCAATAATGTGTGTTTAAGGGCAATGAGGGTCAGCTGGGACCAATGAGTCCCAATAAGGTGTGTATATAACGAAAAGGTGGTGTTTACGACCAATTATGGCCCAATTAGGTGTGCTTAGTTAGGACCAATGAGTCCCACTAATGTGTGTATATAACCAACGTGTTGTGTTTAGGACCAATGATGGCACAATGAAGTGTCTTTAGGGACAATGAGGGTCAGTTGGGACCAATGAGTCCTAATAAGGTGTGTATATAACCAATAAGTTGTGTTTACGACCAATTATGGCCCAATAAGGTGTGCTTAGTTGGGACCAATGAGTCCCACTAAGGTGTGTATATAACCAATACGTTTTGGTTAGGACAAATGATGGCCCAATAAGGTGTGTTTAGGGGCAATGAGGGTTAGTTGGGACCAATGTGTCCCAATAATGCGTGTATATAACTAATAAGTTGTGTTTAGGACCAATGATGGCCCAATAATGTGTGTTTAGTAGGGCAATGAGGGTCGGCTGAGAGCAATAAGTCCTAGTAAGGTGTGTATATAACCAATAAGCTGTGTTTAGGACCAATGATGGCCCAATAATGTGTGTTTAAGGGAAATGAAGGTCAGTTGGGGCCAATGAGTCCCAATAAAGTGTGTATATAACCAATAAGTTGTGCTTACGACCAATTATGGCCCAATAAGGTGTGTTTAGTTGGGACCAATGAGTCCCACTAATGTGTGTATATAACCAATACGTTGTGTTTAGGACCAATGATGGCCCAATAAGGTGTGTTTAGTAGGGCAATGAGGATCGGTTGGGACCAATAAGTCCTAGTAAGGTGTGTCTTATATAACCAATAAGTTGTGTTTAGGACAAATGATGGCCCAATAATGTGTGTTTAAGGGAAATGAGGGTCAGTTGGGACCAATGAGTCCCAATAAAGTGTGTATATAACTAATAAGTTGTGTTTACGACCAATTATGGCCCAATAAGGTGTGTTTAGTTGGGACTAATGAGTCCCACTAATGTGTGTATATAACCAATATGTTGTTTTTAGGACCAATGATGGCACAATAAAGTGAATTTAGGGACAATGAGGGTTAGTTGGCACCAATGAGTCCTAATAAGGTGTTTATATAACCAACAAGTTGTGTTTACGACCAATTATGGTCCAATATGGTGTGTTTAGTTGGGACAAATGAGTCCCACTAAAGTGTGTATATAACCAATAAGTTATGTTTAGGACCAATGATGGCGCAATAAGGTGTGTTTAGTAGGTCAATGAGGGTCGGTTAGGACCAATAAGTCCTAGTAAGGTGTGTCTTATATAACCAATAAGTTGTTTTTAGGACCAATGATGGCCCAATAATGTGTGTTTAGTAGGGCAATGAGGGTCAGTTGGGACCAATGAGTCCCAATAAAGTGTGTATATAACCAATAAGTTGTGTTTACGACCAATTATGGTCCAATAAGGTGTGTTTAGTTAGGACCAATGAGTCCCACTAATGTGTGCATATAACCAATACGTTGTGTTTAGGACCAGTGATGGCACAATAAAGTGGGTTTAGGGACAATGAGGGTTAGTTGGCACCAATGAGTCCTAATAAGGGGTTTATATAACCAATAAGTTGTGTTTACGACCAATTATGGCCCAATATGGTGTGTATAGTAGGGCAATGAGGATCGGTTGGGACCAATAAGTCCTAGTAAGGTGTGTCTTATATAACCAATAAGTTGTGTTTAGGACCAATGATGGACCAATAATGTGTGTTTAAGGGCAATGAGGGTCAGCTGGGACCAATGAGTCCCAATAAGGTGTGTATATAACGAAAAGGTGGTGTTTACGACCAATTATGGCCCAATTAGGTGTGCTTAGTTAGGACCAATAAGTCCCACTAATGTGTGTATATAACCAACGTGTTGTGTTTAGGACCAATGATGGCACAATGAAGTGTCTTTAGGGACAATGAGGGTCAGTTGGGACCAATGAGTCCTAATAAGGTGTGTATATAACCAATAAGTTGTGTTTACGACCAATTATGGCCCAATAAGGTGTGCTTAGTTGGGACCAATGAGTCCCACTAAGGTGTGTATATAACCAATACGTTTTGGTTAGGACAAATGATGGCCCAATAAGGTGTGTTTAGGGGCAATGAGGGTTAGTTGGGACCAATGTGTCCCAATAATGCGTGTATATAACTAATAAGTTGTGTTTAGGACCAATGATGGCCCAATAATGTGTGTTTAGTAGGGCAATGAGGGTCGGCTGAGAGCAATAAGTCCTAGTAAGGTGTGTATATAACCAATAAGCTGTGTTTAGGACCAATGATGGCCCAATAATGTGTGTTTAAGGGAAATGAAGGTCAGTTGGGGCCAATGAGTCCCAATAAAGTGTGTATATAACCAATAAGTTGTGCTTATGACCAATTATGGCCCAATAAGGTGTGTTTAGTTGGGACCAATGAGTCCCACTAATGTGTGTATATAACCAATACGTTGTGTTTAGGACCAATGATGGCCCAATAAGGTGTGTTTAGTAGGGCAATGAGGATCGGTTGGGACCAATAAGTCCTAGTAAGGTGTGTCTTATATAACCAATAAGTTGTGTTTAGGACAAATGATGGCCCAATAATGTGTGTTTAAGGGAAATGAGGGTCAGTTGGGACCAATGAGTCCCAATAAAGTGTGTATATAACTAATAAGTTGTGTTTACGACCAATTATGGCCCAATAAGGTGTGTTTAGTTGGGACTAATGAGTCCCACTAATGTGTGTATATAACCAATATGTTGTTTTTAGGACCAATGATGGCACAATAAAGTGAATTTAGGGACAATGAGGGTTAGTTGGCACCAATGAGTCCTAATAAGGTGTTTATATAACCAACAAGTTGTGTTTACGACCAATTATGGTCCAATATGGTGTGTTTAGTTGGGACAAATGAGTCCCACTAAAGTGTGTATATAACCAATAAGTTATGTTTAGGACCAATGATGGCCCAATAAGGTGTGTTTAGTAGGGCAATGAGGGTCGGTTAGGACCAATAAGTCCTAGTAAGGTGTGTATATAACCAATAAGTTGTGTTTAGGACCAATGATGGCCCAATAATGTGTGTTTAGTTGGGACTAATGAATCCCACTAAGGTGTGTATATAACCAATAAGTTGTGTTTAGGACCAATGATGACCCAATAAGGTGTGTTTAATAAGGCAATGAGGGTCGGTTGGGACCAATAAGTCCTAGTAAGGTGTGTCTTATATAACCAATAAGTTGTGTTTAGGACCAATGATGGACCAATAATGTGTGTTTAAGGGCAATGAGGGTCAGCTGGGACCAATGAGTCCCAATAAGGTGTGTATATAACGAAAAGGTGGTGTTTACGACCAATTATGGCCCAATTAGGTGTGCTTAGTTAGGACCAATGAGTCCCACTAATGTGTGTATATAACCAACGTGTTGTGTTTAGGACCAATGATGGCACAATGAAGTGTCTTTAGGGACAATGAGGGTCAGTTGGGACCAATGAGTCCTAATAAGGTGTGTTTATAACCAATAAGTTTGGTTTAAGACCAATTATGGCCCAATAAGGTGTGTTTTGTTGGGACCAATGAGTCCCACTAATGTGTGTATATAACCAATACGTTGTGTTTAGGACCAATGATGGCACTAAAAAGTGTGTTTAGGGACAGTGAGGGTTAGTTGGCACCAATGAGTCCTAATAAGGTGTGTATATAACCAATAAGTTGTGTTTACGACCAATTATGGCCCAATATGGTGTGTTTAGTTGGGACTAATGAGTCCCACTAAGGTGTGTATATAACCAATAAGTTATGTTTTGGACTAATGATTGTCCAATAAGGTGTATTTAGTAGGGCAACGAGGGTCGGCTGGGACCAATAAGTCTTAGTAAGGTGTTTATATAACCAATAAGTTGTGTTTAGGACCAATGATGGCCCAATAATGTGTGTTTAAGGGCAATGAGGGTCAGTTGGGCCCAATGAGTCCCAATAAAGTGTGTATATATCCAATAAGTTGTGTTTACGACCAATTATGGCCCAATAAGGTGTGTTTAGTTGGGACCAATGAGTCCCACTAATGTGTATATAGGACCAATACGTTGTGTTTAGGACCAATGATGGCACAATAAAGTGGGTTTAGGGACAATGAGGGTTAGTTGGCACCAATGAGTCCTAATAAGGTGTTTATATAACCAATAAGTTGTGTTTACGACCAATTATGGCCCAATATGGTGTGTTTAGTTGGGACTAATGAGTCCCACTAAGGTGTGTATATAACCAATAAGTTATGTTTAGGACCAATGATGGCGCAATAAGGTGTGTTTAGTAGGTCAATGAGGGTCGGTTAGGACCAATAAGTCCTAGTAAGGTGTGTCTTATATAACCAATAAGTTGTTTTTAGGACCAATGATGGCCCAATAATGTGTGTTTAGTAGGGCAATGAGGGTCAGTTGGGACCAATGAGTCCCAATAAAGTGTGTATATAACCAATAAGTTGTGTTTACGACCAATTATGGTCCAATAAGGTGTGTTTAGTTGGGACCAATGAGTCCCACTAATGTGTGCATATAACCAATACGTTGTGTTTAGGACCAGTGATGGCACAATAAAGTGGGTTTAGGGACAATGAGGGTTAGTTGGCACCAATGAGTCCTAATAAGGGGTTTATATAACCAATAAGTTGTGTTTACGACCAATTATGGCCCAATATGGTGTGTATAGTAGGGCAATGAGGATCGGTTGGGACCAATAAGTCCTAGTAAGGTGTGTCTTATATAACCAATAAGTTGTGTTTAGGACCAATGATGGACCAATAATGTGTGTTTAAAGGCAATGAGGGTCAGCTGGGACCAATGAGTCCCAATAAGGTGTGTATATAACGAAAAGGTGGTGTTTACGACCAATTATGGCCCAATTAGGTGTGCTTAGTTAGGACCAATGAGTCCCACTAATGTGTGTATATAACCAACGTGTTGTGTTTAGGACCAATGATGGCACAATGAAGTGTCTTTAGGGACAATGAGGGTCAGTTGGGACCAATGAGTCCTAATAAGGTGTGTATATAACCAATAAGTTGTGTTTACGACCAATTATGGCCCAATAAGGTGTGCTTAGTTGGGACCAATGAGTCCCACTAAGGTGTGTATATAACCAATACGTTTTGGTTAGGACAAATGATGGCCCAATAAGGTGTGTTTAGGGGCAATGAGGGTTAGTTGGGACCAATGTGTCCCAATAATGCGTGTATATAACTAATAAGTTGTGTTTAGGACCAATGATGGCCCAATAATGTGTGTTTAGTAGGGCAATGAGGGTCGGCTGAGAGCAATAAGTCCTAGTAAGGTGTGTATATAACCAATAAGCTGTGTTTAGGACCAATGATGGCCCAATAATGTGTGTTTAAGGGAAATGAAGGTCAGTTGGGGCCAATGAGTCCCAATAAAGTGTGTATATAACCAATAAGTTGTGCTTACGACCAATTATGGCCCAATAAGGTGTGTTTAGTTGGGACCAATGAGTCCCACTAATGTGTGTATATAACCAATACGTTGTGTTTAGGACCAATGATGGCCCAATAAGGTGTGTTTAGTAGGGCAATGAGGATCGGTTGGGACCAATAAGTCCTAGTAAGGTGTGTCTTATATAACCAATAAGTTGTGTTTAGGACAAATGATGGCCCAATAATGTGTGTTTAAGGGAAATGAGGGTCAGTTGGGACCAATGAGTCCCAATAAAGTGTGTATATAACTAATAAGTTGTGTTTACGACCAATTATGGCCCAATAAGGTGTGTTTAGTTGGGACTAATGAGTCCCACTAATGTGTGTATATAACCAATATGTTGTTTTTAGGACCAATGATGGCACAATAAAGTGAATTTAGGGACAATGAGGGTTAGTTGGCACCAATGAGTCCTAATAAGGTGTTTATATAACCAACAAGTTGTGTTTACGACCAATTATGGTCCAATATGGTGTGTTTAGTTGGGACAAATGAGTCCCACTAAAGTGTGTATATAACCAATAAGTTATGTTTAGGACCAATGATGGCGCAATAAGGTGTGTTTAGTAGGTCAATGAGGGTCGGTTAGGACCAATAAGTCCTAGTAAGGTGTGTCTTATATAACCAATAAGTTGTTTTTAGGACCAATGATGGCCCAATAATGTGTGTTTAGTAGGGCAATGAGGGTCAGTTGGGACCAATGAGTCCCAATAAAGTGTGTATATAACCAATAAGTTGTGTTTACGACCAATTATGGTCCAATAAGGTGTGTTTAGTTGGGACCAATGAGTCCCACTAATGTGTGCATATAACCAATACGTTGTGTTTAGGACCAGTGATGGCACAATAAAGTGGGTTTAGGGACAATGAGGGTTAGTTGGCACCAATGAGTCCTAATAAGGGGTTTATATAACCAATAAGTTGTGTTTACGACCAATTATGGCCCAATATGGTGTGTATAGTAGGGCAATGAGGATCGGTTGGGACCAATAAGTCCTAGTAAGGTGTGTCTTATATAACCAATAAGTTGTGTTTAGGACCAATGATGGACCAATAATGTGTGTTTAAGGGCAATGAGGGTCAGCTGGGACCAATGAGTCCCAATAAGGTGTGTATATAACGAAAAGGTGGTGTTTACGACCAATTATGGCCCAATTAGGTGTGCTTAGTTAGGACCAATGAGTCCCACTAATGTGTGTATATAACCAACGTGTTGTGTTTAGGACCAATGATGGCACAATGAAGTGTCTTTAGGGACAATGAGGGTCAGTTGGGACCAATGAGTCCTAATAAGGTGTGTATATAACCAATAAGTTGTGTTTACGACCAATTATGGCCCAATAAGGTGTGCTTAGTTGGGACCAATGAGTCCCACTAAGGTGTGTATATAACCAATACGTTTTGGTTAGGACAAATGATGGCCCAATAAGGTGTGTTTAGGGGCAATGAGGGTTAGTTGGGACCAATGTGTCCCAATAATGCGTGTATATAACTAATAAGTTGTGTTTAGGACCAATGATGGCCCAATAATGTGTGTTTAGTAGGGCAATGAGGGTCGGCTGAGAGCAATAAGTCCTAGTAAGGTGTGTATATAACCAATAAGCTGTGTTTAGGACCAATGATGGCCCAATAATGTGTGTTTAAGGGAAATGAAGGTCAGTTGGGGCCAATGAGTCCCAATAAAGTGTGTATATAACCAATAAGTTGTGCTTACGACCAATTATGGCCCAATAAGGTGTGTTTAGTTGGGACCAATGAGTCCCACTAATGTGTGTATATAACCAATACGTTGTGTTTAGGACCAATGATGGCCCAATAAGGTGTGTTTAGTAGGGCAATGAGGATCGGTTGGGACCAATAAGTCCTAGTAAGGTGTGTCTTATATAACCAATAAGTTGTGTTTAGGACAAATGATGGCCCAATAATGTGTGTTTAAGGGAAATGAGGGTCAGTTGGGACCAATGAGTCCCAATAAAGTGTGTATATAACTAATAAGTTGTGTTTACGACCAATTATGGCCCAATAAGGTGTGTTTAGTTGGGACTAATGAGTCCCACTAATGTGTGTATATAACCAATATGTTGTTTTTAGGACCAATGATGGCACAATAAAGTGAATTTAGGGACAATGAGGGTTAGTTGGCACCAATGAGTCCTAATAAGGTGTTTATATAACCAACAAGTTGTGTTTACGACATATTATGGTCCAATATGGTGTGTTTAGTTGGGACAAATGAGTCCCACTAAAGTGTGTATATAACCAATAAGTTATGTTTAGGACCAATGATGGCCCAATAAGGTGTGTTTAGTAGGGCAATGAGGGTCGGTTAGGACCAATAAGTCCTAGTAAGGTGTGTATATAACCAATAAGTTGTGTTTAGGACCAATGATGGCCCAATAATGTGTGTTTAGTTGGGACTAATGAATCCCACTAAGGTGTGTATATAACCAATAAGTTGTGTTTAGGACCAATGATGACCCAATAAGGTGTGTTTAATAAGGCAATGAGGGTCGGTTGGGACCAATAAGTCCTAGTAAGGTGTGTCTTATATAACCAATAAGTTGTGTTTAGGACCACTGATGGCCCAATAATGTGTGTTTAAGAGCAATGAGGGTCAGTTGGGACCAATGAGTCCCAATAAAGTGTGTATATAACCAATAAGTTGTGTTTACGACCAATTATGGTCCAATAAGGTGTGTTTAGTTGGGACCAATGAGTCCCACTAATGTGTGCATATAACCAATACGTTGTGTTTAGGACCAGTGATGGCACAATAAAGTGGGTTTAGGGACAATGAGGGTTAGTTGGCACCAATGAGTCCTAATAAGGGGTTTATATAACCAATAAGTTGTGTTTACGACCAATTATGGCCCAATATGGTGTGTATAGTAGGGCAATGAGGATCGGTTGGGACCAATAAGTCCTAGTAAGGTGTGTCTTATATAACCAATAAGTTGTGTTTAGGACCAATGATGGACCAATAATGTGTGTTTAAGGGCAATGAGGGTCAGCTGGGACCAATGAGTCCCAATAAGGTGTGTATATAACGAAAAGGTGGTGTTTACGACCAATTATGGCCCAATTAGGTGTGCTTAGTTAGGACCAATGAGTCCCACTAATGTGTGTATATAACCAACGTGTTGTGTTTAGGACCAATGATGGCACAATGAAGTGTCTTTAGGGACAATGAGGGTCAGTTGGGACCAATGAGTCCTAATAAGGTGTGTATATAACCAATAAGTTGTGTTTACGACCAATTATGGCCCAATAAGGTGTGCTTAGTTGGGACCAATGAGTCCCACTAAGGTGTGTATATAACCAATACGTTTTGGTTAGGACAAATGATGGCCCAATAAGGTGTGTTTAGGGGCAATGAGGGTTAGTTGGGACCAATGTGTCCCAATAATGCGTGTATATAACTAATAAGTTGTGTTTAGGACCAATGATGGCCCAATAAGGTGTGTTTAGTAGGGCAATGAGGGTCGGCTGAGAGCAATAAGTCCTAGTAAGGTGTGTATATAACCAATAAGCTGTGTTTAGGACCAATGATGGCCCAATAATGTGTGTTTAAGGGAAATGAAGGTCAGTTGGGGCCAATGAGTCCCAATAAAGTGTGTATATAACCAATAAGTTGTGCTTACGACCAATTATGGCCCAATAAGGTGTGTTTAGTTGGGACCAATGAGTCCCACTAATGTGTGTATATAACCAATACGTTGTGTTTAGGACCAATGATGGCCCAATAAGGTGTGTTTAGTAGGGCAATGAGGATCGGTTGGGACCAATAAGTCCTAGTAAGGTGTGTCTTATATAACCAATAAGTTGTGTTTAGGACAAATGATGGCCCAATAATGTGTGTTTAAGGGAAATGAGGGTCAGTTGGGACCAATGAGTCCCAATAAAGTGTGTATATAACTAATAAGTTGTGTTTACGACCAATTATGGCCCAATAAGGTGTGTTTAGTTGGGACTAATGAGTCCCACTAATGTGTGTATATAACCAATACGTTGTTTTTAGGACCAATGATGGCACAATAAAGTGAATTTAGGGACAATGAGGGTTAGTTGGCACCAATGAGTCCTAATAAGGTGTTTATATAACCAACAAGTTGTGTTTACGACCAATTATGGTCCAATATGGTGTGTTTAGTTGGGACAAATGAGTCCCACTAAAGTGTGTATATAACCAATAAGTTATGTTTAGGACCAATGATGGCCCAATAAGGTGTGTTTAGTAGGGCAATGAGGGTCGGTTAGGACCAATAAGTCCTAGTAAGGTGTGTATATAACCAATAAGTTGTGTTTAGGACCAATGATGGCCCAATAATGTGTGTTTAGTTGGGACTAATGAATCCCACTAAGGTGTGTATATAACCAATAAGTTGTGTTTAGGACCAATGATGACCCAATAAGGTGTGTTTAATAAGGCAATGAGGGTCGGTTGGGACCAATAAGTCCTAGTAAGGTGTGTCTTATATAACCAATAAGTTGTGTTTAGGACCACTGATGGCCCAATAATGTGTGTTTAAGGGCAATGAGGGTCAGTTGGGACCAATGAGTCCCAATAAAGTGTGTATATAACCAATAAGTTTGGTTTAAGACCAATTATGGCCCAATAAGGTGTGTTTTGTTGGGACCAATGAGTCCCACTAATGTGTGTATATAACCAATACGTTGTGTTTAGGACCAATGATGGCACTAAAAAGTGTGTTTAGGGACAGTGAGGGTCAGTTGGCACCAATGAGTCCTAATAAGGTGTGTATATAACCAATAAGTTGTGTTTACGACCAATTATGGCCCAAAATGGTGTGTTTAGTAGGGCAATGAGGATCGGTTGGGACCAATAAGTCCTAGTAAGGTGTGTCTTATATAACTAATAAGTTGTGTTTAGGACCAATGATGGCCCAATAATGTGTGTTTAAGGGCAATGGGGGTCAGTTGGGACCAATGAGCCCCAATAAGGTGTGTATATAACCAATAAGTTTTGTTTAAGAGCAATTATGGCCCAATAAGGTGTGTTTAGTTGGGACCAATGAGTCCCATTAATGTGTGTATATAACCAATACGATGTGATTAGGACCAATGATGGCACGAAAAAAGTGTGTTTAGGGACAATGAGGGTCAGTTGGCACCAATGAGTCATAATAAGGTGTGTATATAACCACTAAGTTGTGTTTACGACCAATTATGGCCCAATATGGTGTGTTTAGTTGGGACTAATGAGTCCCACTAAGGTGTGTATATAACCAATAAGTTATGTTTTGGACTAATGATGGCCCAATAAGGTGTGTTTAATAGGGCAATGAGGGTCGGCTGGGACCAATAAGTCCTAGTAAGGTGTGTCTTATATAACCAATAAGTTGTGTTTAGGACCAATGATGGCCCAATAATGTGTGTTTAAGGGCAATGAGGGTGAGTTGGGACCAATGAGTCCCAATAAAGTGTGTATATAACTAATAAGTTGTGTTTACGACCAAATATGGCCCAATAAGGTGTGTTTAGTTGGGACCAATGAGTCCCACTAATGTTTGTATATAACCAATACGTTGTGTTTAGGACCAATGATGGCACAATAAAGTGGGTTTAGGGACAGTGAGGGTTAGTTGGCACCAATGAGTCCTAATAAGGTGTTTATATAACCAATAAGTTGTGTTTACGACCAATTATGGCCCAATATGGTGTGTATAGTAGGGCAATGAGGATCGGTTGGGACCAATAAGTCCTAGTAAGGTGTGTCTTATATAACCAATAAGTTGTGTTTAGGACCAATGATGGACCAATAATGTGTGTTTAAGGGCAATGAGGGTCTGCTGGGACCAATGAGTCCCAATAAGGTGTGTATATAACGAAAAGGTGGTGTTTACGACCAATTATGGCCCAATTAGGTGTGCTTAGTTAGGACCAATGAGTCCCACTAATGTGTGTATATAACCAACGTGTTGTGTTTAGGACCAATGATGGCACAATGAAGTGTCTTTAGGGACAATGAGGGTCAGTTGGGACCAATGAGTCTTAATAAGGTGTGTATATAACCAATAAGTTGTGTTTACGACCAATTATGGCCCAATAAGGTGTGCTTAGTTGGGACCAATGAGTCCCACTAAGGTGTGTATATAACCAATACGTTTTGGTTAGGACAAATGATGGCCCAATAAGGTGTGTTTAGGGGCAATGAGGGTTAGTTGGGACCAATGTGTCCCAATAATGCGTGTATATAACTAATAAGTTGTGTTTAGGACCAATGATGGCCCAATAAGGTGTGTTTAGTAGGGCAATGAGGGTCGGCTGAGAGCAATAAGTCCTAGTAAGGTGTGTATATAACCAATAAGCTGTGTTTAGGACCAATGATGGCCCAATAATGTGTGTTTAAGGGAAATGAAGGTCAGTTGGGGCCAATGAGTCCCAATAAAGTGTGTATATAACCAATAAGTTGTGCTTACGACCAATTATGGCCCAATAAGGTGTGTTTAGTTGGGACCAATGAGTCCCACTAATGTGTGTATATAACCAATACGTTGTGTTTAGGACCAATGATGGCCCAATAAGGTGTGTTTAGTAGGGCAATGAGGATCGGTTGGGACCAATAAGTCCTAGTAAGGTGTGTCTTATATAACCAATAAGTTGTGTTTAGGACAAATGATGGCCCAATAATGTGTGTTTAAGGGAAATGAGAGTCAGTTGGGACCAATGAGTCCCAATAAAGTGTGTATATAACTAATAAGTTGTGTTTACGACCAATTATGGCCCAATAAGGTGTGTTTAGTTGGGACTAATGAGTCCCACTAATGTGTGTATATAACCAATACGTTGTTTTTAGGACCAATGATGGCACAATAAAGTGAATTTAGGGACAATGAGGGTTAGTTGGCACCAATGAGTCCTAATAAGGTGTTTATATAACCAACAAGTTGTGTTTACGACCAATTATGGTCCAATATGGTGTGTTTAGTTGGGACAAATGAGTCCCACTAAAGTGTGTATATAACCAATAAGTTATGTTTAGGACCAATGATGGCCCAATAAGGTGTGTTTAGTAGGGCAATGAGGGTCGGTTAGGACCAATAAGTCCTAGTAAGGTGTGTATATAACCAATAAGTTGTGTTTAGGACCAATGATGGCCCAATAATGTGTGTTTAGTTGGGACTAATGAATCCCACTAAGGTGTGTATATAACCAATAAGTTGTGTTTAGGACCAATGATGACCCAATAAGGTGTGTTTAATAAGGCAATCAGGGTCGGTTGGGACCAATAAGTCCTAGTAAGGTGTGTCTTATATAACCAATAAGTTGTGTTTAAGACCACTGATGGCCCAATAATGTGTGTTTAAGGGCAATGAGGGTAAGTTGGGACCAATGAGTCCCAATAAAGTGTGTATATAACCAATAAGTTTGGTTTAAGACCAATTATGGCCCAATAAGGTGTGTTT
>JBCNJP010000001.1:1027196-1060196 GCA_039602395.1 Deinandra increscens subsp. villosa
ATAAATATTTTAGTGTTTTTAAATGTTTTTAACTTAAACAATATTTTTTCGCATGACAATTCTCTTTGTGTAGTACTCGTGAAAATGGTGCATATGTGCACTAATATTTTTTTTTTCAAAATATCATTTTCTTTTCCAGAATCAAAGACAATGAAATTTTAAAATTTTTTGTGCAAGTTTTATAGAAAAATATTAACGTATGTAAAAGTTATGAAGCTTTTAGTGTTAGTTTTTAGGTTTTCGCAAAAAAAAAAGTTTTCGCAGGATCCTTACCCTATATGTATATATATATATATATATAGGGTTGGGCATAGATATCAACTCTCTCTTAGAGAATTAACCAAATAACCAACAATGGATGGCTTGATCAAAATAATGGGGTTGATCCAAGGGCTCTAATTGAAACTGCCTTTTTAAATTATGTTATGTTTTTTATTAAATTGAAAAGGGCAAATCTGTCATTTAACAAACCCACATAAAAACCCCTTCATTTAAAAAAGTCCATAACTTTTTTATACATTGTCGGATTTTCATAAAAATTGCACCATTAAACTCGTCGCATTTTTATCTTTAATTCAAGTATAGTCTCGACGTTTTTTATTATCGTTTTCTCAGACGTGCGTTGTAGCACTAGTGTTAGAACTACTAACATTACTGTCATAACTATTAACATACATTCATAACCATTAGCATCGATGTTTCTACTTAGGTACAACTGGATATGCATGTATTACAACATGCGAATGCAGGGGCGGATCCAGTATATGGGCACCGGGTTCACAGGAACCCAGTGACTTCCTAATTTTTAGTGTAAATACGTATCGAAAACGACGAGTGAATCCGGATATTTTCAGCCAGTGAATCCATATATATCTTACGAGTGAATCCCCTTACAATAATTCACTTTAGCTCAGCTGGTAAGGTGCCAAAGTTATACGCCGAGATCCCTTGTTCAATTCCCATAGGCTACCTTATTTAGCCCGTTTTTTTCCTTTTTTCCTCTTTTACTTTTTTTTTTAAATCGACACCCTTATTAGGGTTTTAAACAAAACACCGCCTCTTCACTTCAGAGTTCAGTCGATCCCTCAAAGGCTCAAATCCAGTCCCTCCCTCCAGAGTCCAGAACCTCCTTCGACCTTCAATTCCTTCCCCCAAATCAACATTCTCTTGATTTCTTCTCAGGTAAATGGTTTCTTTATTCTTACTTTGCATCATTCGAATTCCTTCCCCCACATCACGTATTTAAATGTGATTTTGCATCATTCGAATTTTCTGTAGTTCATCGCCTTGATTGTGTGTCTTGATTTTGTGTCTTATTTTTTTTCTTTCCAGATTGTGTGTCTTGATTTTTTTGTTCAGATTGTGTGTCAATTGATTTTTTTTGTTCAGATCTGTGTAGTGTAGATTGAAATACATGATTGAAAATTTCTACATCTCAATATCTCATTGTAAAACTCAAGTTTAGTTATATAAAGGCCTTTATTCTGAATTTCGGATGCTTTATATAACATATATTAATTGTGTTGTGTTCGGTTGTAGTTCAATAATATTAATTGACTGTTGTTTGTTGAATTATGAATAGGTAAAATGAGTATTGAAAGGTTTTTGACAAGAACACCATCAAACGTTGAATCGTCTTCAAGTGATAAATACCCAAGAGTAGACTTGAATGATCTTCCGTATGATCCGGGCCTAAGAAAACCAATTTCATCTTATAACCTCAATCAAAGAGATGAAATTAGACGAGCTTATTTGAAAAAAGGTCCATGTCAACCGATAGTTTTGCCTAATTTTCCACAAAAAGATTATAGTGGTAAACTTAGGCGTTTTAATAAGAATTGGTACAAGGGAGAACATGGAAATTGGTTAGAATACAGTGAAAAGGAAGTCGAAGAAGGAAGACAAACATCACCAACCGTCACCATTATGTGGTTAACAATTTCAACACGGTTCCCAATATGCAAATCCAAGAGCTTGGAAACCGTTTTAGCGAGGTAACCACTAATTTGCTTATGTGTATGAGTTCTTTGAGCCCGCGTGATAATTTTAGGGCCTTTAATAAACTAAAGTTGTTAAACTTGGCCGAGATGTATCCATATGACTTTAATTTTGATGAAAAAGACAAGCTTATTTATGAGCTCGGCCACTACATTGCTAATGTGAAAGAAGATACACGCTTTGACAACTTGAATGGGGTAAGTGATCTTGCTCAAAGGATGGTGGAAACAAGAAAAAACATTGATTATCCGTTGGTTTACCGTCTAATAAAGTTATCACTACTTCTACCGGTTGCAACGGCAAGTGTTGAAAGGAGTTTTTCGTCAATGAAACATGTGAAGACGGAATTGCGTAATAGGATGGGTGATGGATACATGAATGATTGTTGTCTTTGTTACATTGAAAAGGAGTTCTTTCAACAAGTTTCGATCGAAGATGTAATGCAACGTTTTCAAACAATGAAGACTCGTAGACAACAACTTTAGGTACTTTTATTTTTCGAAAAGACGATCGTACTTTTGTTATGTTTGTTTCGTAATTTCTAATGACAGTATTTTGATTTATTATCGTATCTTATATTTGTATTGTTATTAACCTTAACCGACCCGACCCGACCAAACCGATTTTTTTATATTTAATTGGTAGAATTCCGACCGCCAAAAAAAAAGTGAACCCAGTAAAAAAAATTCCTGGATCCGCCACTGTGCGAATGCATCAATATGCTTATAAAACACTGATGCTATAACCATTAATAGTGGTGTGATTATCAGTAAACATTGGTGTTGTAAAGACAGAACAAAAAAAATCAAATGTACAACTAAATATACATAGATTACAACCTGCAAGGGCATCAAGGTTAAACAAAACACAAAAAAAATCAAATGTACAACTAAATATACATAGATTACTAATGCTATAACCACTAACAATAGTGTAATGATCAGTAACACCGGTGCCATCAAGATTCAACAAAAAAAAAAATCAAATGTACAATTAATTATACACAGATTACAACCTGCAAAAGCATCAAGATTCAACAAAAATATAATTGTGAGTAACAAATTGATAGAAAAATAAATGAACAAAATTGCATCTACGAAAATCTTTAAAAAATATATACATCGTTCTTGCCATTTTTGTATCCTAAAAACACAAACAAATTCATACCATTTTTATGGAGAGTTGAAAAGAAAACTAAATGATTTAAAAAATACAGATTCATACCATTCATACAAAATAGACATTGGACCTTCATCATCTAATTTGTCATACCAAAATAAAGCTAAATAATTACCAAAAAACAAATCAAAAAACAAAACAGAAAAAAAATTGTGCAAATCGATCGAAAAAAAATACAAATCGGAAAAAAAACAAAACATATCAAAAAGTGGAACAACCACAGGGGGCTCTCGATTGGAAAAAAAAATACAAATCGAAAAAAACAACATTGAAGTCAACAGGGGGGCTCTCGATTGGAAAAAAATACAAATCGGAAAAAACAACATCGAAGTCAATAGGGGGGCTCTCGATTGGAAAAAAAAATACTAATCTCCGGTTGACGTTGATGGCGAAAGATGAATAGATTTAAGAGTGAAACCTGCGAGGCTCGATTTCACCGCCATCGGGCTTGTTAATCGGAAGCGGTGGCTGTGAGAAGCTAGACATCGGAAGTGGCGACAGCGAGACACTCAACATCATCGGAACGGCGA
The DNA here is from genome assembly GCA_039602395.1 of Deinandra increscens subsp. villosa. NCBI lineage: Eukaryota > Viridiplantae > Streptophyta > Magnoliopsida > Asterales > Asteraceae > Deinandra > Deinandra increscens. The sequence goes on from JBCNJP010000001.1 coordinate 1,030,904, forward strand.
CGGAAGCGAAGGAGCATTGACAGATCGGAAGCCGTCGCCATTTTCTCTCTCGACATCTTCTCTCTCGACGGATCTGCTTCAAAATAAAAATACCCCACATGATCGGGAGCATCGACAGAGCTGAAGCAGAACCCCATTTCGGGTCTAAACGGTGGTGGTGAGACACTAGACATCGGAAGTGGCGGCGGCGAGACACTCGACATCATCGGAGCGGCGACGGAAGCGGAGGATCATTGACAGATCGGAAGCGACGGTTCTTTCTCTCTCGACATCTTCTTTTCTTGACGGATCGAGCGATGGCTGCCATAAAATAAAACTCTATTGAAATGAGGAAAGGGGGAAATGGATTTGGTAGGTTTAGATTGAAATGAAGAGGATGGGGAGGCTGTCGTGATATGCAGATGAATAAGGGAAGAAGAGTGTAAATTACTAGTATACCCTTGGTTAAATAGCAACCACAAAAGCCACTGGATCAAAAGTGTGAGGGCTTAAGATTTAATTAATTGGTTAATGCTCTAAGAGAGGGTTATCAATTGTTCCCATTCCTATATATATATATATATATATATATATATATATATATATAGGGCTAGGCATGGCAATGGGGCGGGTTTGAGTAATCTCAACCCCATACCCGGTTATAAAAGTGTCACATACCCGACCCAAAACCCGTCGGGTTTCTAGCGGGTATTTACCCATCGGGTATCGGGCATACCCGCGGGTTTTGGGCATACCCGTCGGGTGTATATCGACTAACTATTAATTTATATATATCATAATTGTAATAAAATATCTCAAATAACTAAACATATATAAGTTTTATAATTTGTAAATCAATGTTTTTAACAAATAACTTAGTATTATAGATAAAAATAAAAAATAGATAAATAAAATCATTCAATATATACAAAAAATAAATAAATAAAACAAATAAAAATATTGCGGGTATATAATATCGGGTAATCGGGGCGGGAAATCGGGCATATCATCAAATCCCATACTCGTCCCATACCCACGAAAAAAAATCAAAAGTAATCCCATACCCAGACCCATACCCATACCCGATTACTCGACCCCATACCCATCCCATGTGTGTCGGGTTTCGGGTTTTCCCGTCGGGTTCGGGTTTCATTGACATCCCTATATAGGGAAAAGTTATTGTACAAAGGATGTTTTCCGTGCGATGTGTGCGAAGGGATCTCGGCCGCGCATATGCAGGTTTTTTTTTATCTGACTGCGCTAAAATGAAACAAGATTAATTATTTTTAAAAAAGGACGCGGAGTCATTAAAAAGGGTATTAAATTATTTTCAACTTTATATGAAACACGCATACGTAAAAATATTTACGCACCAAAACAAAAAACAACGCAGACTTTAACCTTTAAAAAAATAACGCATATTTAAAATAAAAATCACGCATACACTTTAAAAAACTCACAAAAAAAAAACCTAACCAACTGTCTTACGCTTTAATAAAAAAAACGCATGTATTCCAATAAATAACGCACCCTTACTTTTTATACATAAAATAACGCATACACTCTAAAAAACTCACAAAACACAACCTAACTGTCTTACACCTAACAAAAAACGCATGTATTCAAAATAAATAACGCACCCTTTACTTTTTACATAAAATAACGCATATTTGATAAAAAAAATAACGCATACACTCTAAAAAAACTCACAAAACACAACCTACATGTCTTACAATTATAAAAAAACAAATGTTGTTAATAAAAAATAACGCAAATACACATAACATAATCGCACCCGTTAAAGAATCACGCATTAAATAGCCTATCATACTTAAAAATTTACGCATTGCTAGCCTACATGATTCAAGTAACTAACATCTATCTATCTATATCTATATCTATATAATCTATATATCTATATATATAATATATATATGAAAAGAATGGTGGCCACGTGGCATCACCACAACACCCCATTTTTTGGTTTTCCCGCCTAGATGATACTACCTTAAATGAATCGGGAATTTTTTTTTTTGAAAGGCAAATGAATCTACATGCCTGGCTTTTTAGAAAAACTAATTCCCTATCCCTTAAATTCATCCTCGCTTCAAGCTTCTTTTGGAACCCTCATTGAATCTTCTCCTTTGAAATATCCGATCCTACCAATTCGCACTCGATTTCGTTGATTTAAGGTACGCCCTCTCTTTTATTTGTTAATCGATGTCTGTTAATCTTCGATTCTTATGTGCGATTTCTTTTAATCTTTCTTTCTAATCTAAATCAGTCACGATTTCGAAAACTCATATCCAATCGATTGTGATATATGATTTGTAACAGTGATATGATTATGTAAAACCCTAATTTTTTACAGACAGTGCACATAAGCATAATTGTCATCGATCTTTTAATGTTTTCTTAACTAATCCCTTAATCTACATAGTAATTACAATGAATTCAACTTGAGATTGTTATTTGATGTTGTTTTCAGGATAACATTGATTAACCCTAACAAGATATCTTTTTTTTTTGTTTAGGTTGAATATGAAGATTCACTGGTTTCTTGGTATATTAATCAGGCACTGTAAAATTGAGGAGTTTGATTCAGCAATCCTATCATAGAAAAAGGTTTATACCTATTCAGTTTATTGATGATTTATTTCGTTATAAATCATGGAGTTTTTTATTTTTATTTTTATAGTTTTGTGTAATGAAAGAAGATGAAGAAAGCAATGGCTTTCAAGCACAAGTCGTTGGAAAATGACATATAGTCGGTTTCAAGGTTTATTTTGTTGTATTAGTGATTATGAACAACAAGGGAATGTTAAACTAAACTTCTTGCAATGAAGTAGCCTATAAAAAGCAATATGGTACGTTTATGTAATCTTTGACTATGAGAAGTTAGAAGTGGTCACTTTAATTTATAAGAATTGTTCTTTTGATTTCGAACTAGGTTCAGGAAGGAAACTCAATTAGTTTTGTAACTCCCAAACATCCAATGATATAATTTTTTTCCTCTTGATCATCAGATGTAGTAACCGGCCAGTTTAACTGTTTTTACACTTTGCTCATCTCCTCTCTCTTTATAGTTGTTTATGCTATAACATGATTTAGTTGCTTCTATTGACTTGATTGAAATAATGACGTTATGTGTTCTCATTTGTTTATTATAACTTAATTTACTCAAGCTTATATTTTATATATTATTTTTCTCCTAGCATCTTTTATTAGTTGATGATGAGTACCATTAATGAATGCTTTACAGCAACTTGGATAAGTTTTTTGATTATGCTCTTCTTAGCAATACATCCTTATGACTGTTTTTTTTTATTCTGCTTTTATTTACACTGCTCATTTGTTCTTGAAGTCTGCATCTTATTATATTGCAAGTGTATTTGTCCATAACATGTCTTCGTTGTAGTTCAATCGTTGTAGTTCAATCATGACATATTCAGACTGTTACTATCCATGATCAATGTTAATGTTCATAACATGTTTTATTCTTTGTACTAGAGCGCTGCCTTTGGAGTCTGGCTCATCTTTAATATTGATTATTTGTGGTTCATTGATACCATATTTAAACCGTTTTTAATCATTTCATTGTCAATCTTTAAGACTATTTCACTTTCCATCACAACTTTTATCAGTCATTCAAGCTTACTGATGTATTATTTGTAGTACTATTATTTGTACAAGATTGCTGCCATATTTAAACTTTTTTTAATCATGATCATTGCCAAATTGTCAACAAGTAATATTTTCTTTTTACAGAAAACAATGCTAATTTTATTGGTAGACTACATATCAACAAAGATGTTATAGTCATCATGTATGCAAGTCGTAGCGCACGTCTACCAAAGGTTTGATATTGCCCTTATTCCCTTTTTTTCTACCCATTGAAGCCGTATCTTTGTTGGGTGAATAGATTTGTGTTTTGGTTTATTACTTGCATAGTAAGCAATAATCAGTATTTAATGTTATAGCTATATTATTTTGACACTTTCCGAACAACAAATGTCAAGCATAGATCTCACTGATGCTGAGAAGTCGCAACATCTTCACTATGTTATTTGGTATATCGTGGCAATTTGTAACTTCAACATCAACTGGAGTGCCACTAGAAGATTATTTGTATTTTCCATTTAGTAAATTTTCATATTATTCATTTAATCCTATAATTTGTGCTTACATTAGTTCTTGAGACTTCTTTATGGTGGGACAGTGATTTGAGTTGCTTCTATTGTGAAGATTAAAAGACTTGCAGAACACAAGAACTGTTATTCTCCAAGGATCAAATGTCAAAGGCAGATGTTAAATCATCGGCAAAGTACGAGGCCCAAACTGAGTTTAATTTAGAAAATTTAGAGGTATGTATATCAGTGAATATCAGAGAATAGTGAGGCTCTAATATTGGTAGTGGTCACTTTTAAAAAGTGGTTTGCAAAATTTGGTTTAGGTCTGTGTAAACGAGCTCGCTAACTATTTCAGGTCGTAATTTTTAGAGCGGGTATCTAGAGAGATAAACGGGTGGGTCAGATGGATTAGAAAATAAACTACAACTTTTGATAAAAAAAATATATTAATTTTAAGCATATAACTTTTTTTTTATTTGGTGTTCAGTCTTTGCTGCACCAAGCATTGAGTCAGAGAAAAAATTGATCTTTTGCATATGAAAAGTTTATGACCACGTGTGTAGTATTCTGATGAAAATGATATTGTGTTGTCTATTAGCAACATGAAAAGAATTCTAAAATGGGTCAAGTTGATCATGCTATGATTGAGGTTTCCTTTTCGTTCAACTCCCTACAATTATGAAAAAAAAAATTGTTTCATTTTTTGGCCACTCATTCACTCATTGATTTGTGCAGATTCTGTGGAAAAAATTGCAGCCTATTTGACCTCAAAGTCTACGAAGGGGAAGACCAACTCTAAACTTATCTCAAATCAACTCTAAATCCCTTTGGCTTCATTTGTACTCCTGTATATTATGTGAAATTGGACAAATTTTAGGTATTTGTTGTCATCTCTCTTTTTTGTTTGGTTTTGTAAATGTTATTTGTTGTCATCTCTCTTTTTTTGTTTAGACAAAATGTTCAATAAAGATTTTGTTTAAACAGGGTCAAAAAGTGTTTTGGGTTACGTATATTCCTAGAATGTCGATGTCTCCTTCGGATAAAAAAATTTCCATTTAAATTCAATAGGAGTCAATTTCCGATTGCGGTATGTTTGGGAATGATAGTTAACAAAACTAATGTCAGTCACTTTTAAGAGTTGGACTCTATTTAAAAAATCCATGCTTTAGTCATGGTCAGCTTTACGTTGCATTCTCAAGGGTTAAAACCAGGCATGGACTAAAACTTCAAATGTTGTTTATAAGTCTGTAATTTCGAGTTTGTGAACTTTTTATATTATCGAATTTTCGTATTTTCCTTTAATTTCAATTATCGAATTACATTTATTATAATATTTAAATTGTCGGATTTATTCTTTTAAAAACCACACGTGCGTCGCACGGGTATCAAAAACTAGTATATATATATTTAAAAATCACGCATACACTCAAAAAACTCACAAAAAACACATGTTTCACACTTAATAAAATAACACATGTTGTTCAAAATAAAATAACGCAAACAATATAATACAAAAGCATATAATAGATTAAAAAGAAAGAAAAGAGTGCCACATATTAATATTTATAAAAATTTACAAGTGGACATATATTACTAAAGATCAAAAAACATCATAAAAACATTAAAAAAAACCCAAAAAAATGGGTGCCTAAATCTTCTTAAATATTTCAGCAGCCTCCACCCTGTCCTTACCATTCTTAATGGTGTTGTCAACAACACCACTAAGGAGGGTATGAATCTCCTCCTTCAGCTCCAGCTGCTGAGTAATATACTCAGCAGCAGCGTCTTTCATCGCGGACTCCAGCTCATCCACAAGCTCCTTGAGCATCCTGATGTGGCCTTGGATGTTGTTGACAGTAAGACCCCTGCTCATGACGAAAAAATTATGCATTATACGACCATCCTTTGATTCTTTCGCATGCATTTCTTCAACAATATACATGACTGCGTTTTTAGACGCAGAGTTAGGGTTAGAGGAAGAAGACGCCATTTTTTTATGTTAAAAGGATGAGAAGATTGAATTTAGGTCTGGGATATATGGGAGATTTGGGGACTTTGTGCGTCGATTATGGAATGTGCATGAAGAAAAACAATATATATACAGAATAGAAAAATGGAGAGAAAATGAAACGTCGGATAAAAAAAAATTTACATAATAAACTAAAAAATAAAAAAAGTTAAATCGCTTCCATTTCACCTCCCCAACCGTCCCCATTAATACGGTAATAAATATAAATGCAGGTGACACATTTAATACCACGCAAATCTCATCATCCACCGTCTATAAAACTAGGCACTCGATTGCATTTTAAAATAACGCAAACACAGTTCATTAAATTAAACATCAAATCACAAAATCACAGATAAACGAAAAAATGTCTTCATCTTCCTCCAACACCACAGAAGCCAACAACAACGCTCTCAAGGAGAAACTAACTCGACAAATAATGCTGGAGTACAACAAAGAGAAACTGCTGATAGACGTCCTCGAACAAAATTTCGAAAGCCTCCAAGAAAACACGCAAGCCAGATACGAAATCGCGCAGAAGATAAGCAGTCTGCCAAAGAATTCACTTCAAGACATTGTCCATTTGTTCATGATAGACCATGACAAAACGGATATGGAGCAGATGAAAACAATAAACAAAATACTCGTGGCTATGAGTGCCTCTCTTGAGTTAAAAAAGTCTTTTTTACAAGCCTATCAGTAGAATGTATCCCTGTTATCAAATAATAATAATAATAATAATTTTTGTATTTCTTCATTTTATTTTTTATTTATGTTGGTTGGTTTATGTTTACTTTAATTTATGCGCATTATTAAAAAATAAAAAACACATCAAAAAATGATTATTAAAAAACCAACCAGTAATATTTAAAAAACAATTCGAACTTAGAATTACGCAAACTATAAACTAATCACGCAAACGGTAAAATTACACACATATTAAAATAATCACGCAAACACAGAAAACTCTAGTAAAAAACTAAAACAAAACTACTTAAACTTTATCAATGATTATGCAAAAAACAAATTAAACCTTAAAAATACGCAAAAGTAACAATAAAATACAACATTATTACGCACACTATAAATTGTGTATGACTCCCGCTAAAAATACAAGAACCTAAGTTCAAAAAATTTGAGATTCTATTATCATGCATTTTACTTGTAATTTCACTCATGAAGTAACTCATAAAATAAGGTTACAACAACCACGCAACGACATATAATTAAAAACACAAAAATATAATATTCACGCAAAACAATAAAAACAAAAAAGTAAAGTTATGCAATAAATAAATAAAAACGCAAACAGAAAAACTCTTACAAAAAGAAAAAAAAACATGAATATAAGTTAAAAAAATTTACAAAAAAATGACTTTCTATAATCACACATGTGGTTTCTATTTTGACACATGAAGAAACTCGATATAAAACACCTTACAACAAATCACGCAAAACATACATAATTAAAAAACAAACGCTGTGACGTAATCTACCGTCTATTTTAATTAAAAACTTTAAATTAACAAAAATGCCCCTCCGCGTCCAAAAAGAAAATGCCACGCGTTGGCCTCCCCTTCCTTCGCACGCTTCGCACGGAAAAAACCCTTTGTATTTGAACTTTCACCTATATATATATATACATATATATATATATAATATCAATTATATTAGATGTATATAATGAAAAACGATTGTCAGAAAGATATAGAATATATTTATTTTTTTAACATTTAATTAAAGAATATTTACACTAGTTAAGTCTATTCGTTTGGAAAATCATTTTCGTAAGCGGTCGGATGAAAAACCTGTCAGGCTCAAGCAGGGGCATCTTTGAGATTTAAGGTGCCTGGTTCGAGTTAAAAAATAGACCCTTATATATAAAAAAGTTTTTAATCGACGATAATTGTTATACAAATATGTCCCTCTCTTATCATTTATTAGACTTGTGGGTGGTTTTATATAATTGCTCGTTTAATTACTTTAAATATGAATTCAAACTTAAAAAATAAACATGAATGTTAAATGACATATGATATATAAAGAATAATTTTTTTTCTTATGCCCCCTCCAAAAAATACGTCTTGTGCAGTCATCCACCCTACACACCCTCACAGACATCCCTGGGCTCAGGGATCGAACTCATGACCTTTCAGTCTTGAATCATCCCCTCATCACCAATACCATTGGACCAAATGATGCATGTGTGAAATACAATAAGTTTATACTAGTTAAATAACTGTCGAAGAGAGAAACTAGATGATGTGTATATCTGATTTACAACACTCCCCCTCAGATATACATTATCCTACATTATACAATATTAACAACATACTTCAGGATGATGTTAAAATTTGTACTTCAGGATCCATAATATAAATCGGTACTACTTGACCAGTTATGTTGTCTTGTTAAAATCTTACTAAGAAAATCCAGTATGATAAAACTTAGTCAAGGAAAAAAGAGTGCAACGTGTATAATGCTCCCCATCAACTTAATATATATATATATATATATATATATATATATATATATATATATATATCTTTTACTCTGAAATGTATAATCTTCTATAATAACTACTTGCCTTGATCTTTAACGTAGTCTTCTCTTATTTGAATTGGGCATGCTGCATTGTCTTCATATAGTGCAGTTGAACTTCGTTTGATCGACTTCTGTATGTATTCTTCTTGAACATGTCAATGTCTTTGACCTGCCAAGAGTGCTTTGTTGATCATCAAGTCTTAAGTTCCGATAATATACTAACTTATACGTTAATAAGTCTTGATGATGATGCATTGTTAAAAACCTCACTAGGAAAACCCTGTTAGACAAAAACCGTAACATAAAGGAAAAATAAAATGTAATTTACATTTTCTCCCCCCTAAGATATAGAACTGTTTATTTTTACACAATTAACAACATACTTCAGGATGAAGTTAATCCCAGCTTTTCATCTTAACCAGTTTCTAGCCATTTTTAGGTATCTAAAAACCATGTTTGACAATCTGGTCAAACCCAATTCATCACATTTCACATTTCTAATTAAAGAAATCCTAATGCATGCATCAATAAGTTCTCCTTCAATCTTTCCAACTTGTACAATTGAGGATTCAAGGCTCTTGACTTCTGATCAGTAACTCTAGACCCTCCACAAGTCACAATCCAGCCATGCATGCACGAATTATTGGATGGTCAACTCATGGATCATCACCATTTAAATAAAAAATGGGTTTAAGCATGTGACTAGAGGTTTCTTACCTCAAATGAGCTCCAATCCTCTATCCATCTCTTTAGAACAGTAAGGATTGAACATGCGACAACTTGTAAACCAACTAAACTCTATGAACATAGCTCATTGCACAACATTAGCTCAGATGTGTGACTAAATGCTCATAAAGTGGCTTACCAAGTGTTTAGATGCAAGATTTCTTCAAGAACTTCACTTGAACAACTTCTGGAACCTCTAGGTAGTCTTCACTCTTCTGGAATGGAAAGCGTCAAGAGAGAACAAGTGCTTAGAAGTGTTTGAGTGCAAATGAGCAGATTTGCAAAAGAAACATTATTTATATCAAGTTGGGTCGAAGCGGACCGTAGGGGTAACACTTTTTGGCTTGGGACGGTCCACTTGGTTTAAAAAAAACAAGCGGACCTGAAAGGTAGCCCCAAGTTGGGTTAGATCGTGTAGGTCACGTGTTATAGCGTGAAAGGTAGCCCCAAGTTAGGTTAGATCAAGTGGGGTCACGCCTGCAGAATAGACGTGGGCTGCTCGTAGGCTATGGTATTAGGTGTAACACCTCTGGTAAAACCCTCGTGCATGGAATGGAGAATTTCAATAAAAATGAAGAAAAATAAAAAAGTTTGAAATTCATGCTGAGCGCATGGGTTCCTAGTTCAGTCTTCACGGTCCGCATACCCGTTGTGTAGACGAATCGTGTGTGCGACTCATCGGGTCGGGGTCAGTGTGTTTCTAGTCGCCATGCGCAGCACATGGCTCCCGTACGCGCACTCTCGCGCCCCGCATCGCCCCCAGACCTATAAAAGCTTGTTGTCTTCACAAATCTGCTCATTTCGAACCCTTTCAACTCAGAGAACTCTCTCCATCCGACTTCTTCATCCCTGAGGAGCTCTATTCCGGCCAGAAGGAGCTGTAATCATTAAGTTTCAAGTACATTTAAGCCTCGTGAAGTTTAGGTAAGCCTTTAATCATCTCGTATCTCCATTTTGAGATTTGTTTAGCTATTAACTCATTTGATTAGTGATTGTTCACCTCCATATAGTGCTTGCATGGATGATCCAAAGTGATCTAAGGCTTGTGCGAATGCATTCGTGGTGTAACAAGGTTAGTTGTGTTTGGGTTCTTGCTTTGGATCATGTTTTTGAGCGATCAATTGCCTAATCGAAGTCATGATGATGCATGCAAGGTTAGCATTGGCATCTGGAGTAATCTAGGAGGCTGGGAATTGAGAAAACCCTAACATCTGGCATCTGTAGATTGCTTGGCACAAGTCTCATAGCACAACGTACTACCATTTTAAGCATGCATGTCATTATTTTGGGTTTAATGTTGTGAATATGGAAATTTTCTTAGGAAACCCTAACATCTCACTGATAAAAGTGTCAAGTTAAAGGATTGGTGAATTGGTGGAGGCATTCGTTGTATTTTTGTGTTTAGAAACCCGAAAAATGAGTTTATTGGACTTTTGCTAAATGAGTGAGGACACCCAAAATTTTATAGTAGCCTTATAATTACTAAAATGAGTTGGGAACAATCCCAAAATTGGTAAATGACAAGTTTTAATTGAAAGGATTGGTAAAACCTGCTTGTAAATGAAATCGGGTAAGTTTTAGATCAAATCGGGACTTGTATCTTTTGGTTAGTACGACCTAAGGGCCTGGAAATTTATGAAATGGCTACTGGAATAAGTTGGAACAAAACCCCGTTGCCGAAACGAGCCAAAACTGAAAAATAGAAAAAGTTCACTAAAACACAAAATAGTGGATGCGGATCGCATGACAGTTTTTGTCGTCTTATGCGATCCACATCGCCTGGAAAGTCAGCAGCGGGCATTGACCCACCATGCGGATCACATGGCTAGCTCCTGGATCATTTTGCGATCTGCATGGGCCCCTTTGGCAGTTTTGTTGATTTACTTTAAATTATGATTTGGTAAACATCGTGCGACCCGGTTTGGTTTTATTTACGAGTATGGGCATATTGTTTTCCAGTAGTGACATTTCACTATTCGGTTGGGCTCAATGATCTCGTCGGGTCTTTGTTGTCCGCTCGGTATGTTCTCGGGAATGTTGTTTAACTTCCCCTTTGTTTGTTGATCGTTGCTGCCGATCATTTGTGCTTATGCTTTGGATTAGGTTCTGATATAAGTATCTATATATCATTATAATAGACTTGCAACTGTGATACATTTGGACATTTGGATTCTCGTTCCCTGTGACGTTTGCTTGTTCCAGCATTTGATAACCTGTGAGTTGATAGCTTTTCCCCTACTTTGACTTTTTAACGTTTTGGGGTGTACATGAACCATGTCAAACTGTTACTTGTGTTGTTTGTTACTGTGCTTAGGTATTTACTACCGTGTTATAATTTTTACTCGCATGTTACGAGACGTTCATGTTGATTAGTATGGTTAATTTGGGCCTAAGTGTTTAGTCACAAAGACATATATTGCACAAATATAGCTGTAGAGGTAGATCAAGGTGTCTCATATCCGTTTATTTGACCCATTAGGGGTCGGGTGATGGCGTATATGCCTAGTCCACAAAGGGAGGCGTGCGGTCGTATGATCGTACTCCTGGAGTGCTTGTTTAACCATAGGAATTTATAACAGGCACAGTATTGTTACTTGATTTGGAAACTTGTGATGGAGTCAAATGCGCTACGGCTCACCAACAACTTTTGTTGTTAATGTATTTTTGGTTCATGTGCAGGTAAGTAAAGCTATGATGGAAGTCACATTTGGGATTGTTAGGGACAAGTCGATTTTGTATTTGTTGGGGGTTGTTTTGTTGATTTATGGATCGGTTCCTTGTCATGACTATCTTTTGTTGTCTGTCTGTTCCTTGACAGTGCTGGTAGCTTTAGGTTCTTCCTGGGCATAGACATATGGTTCACAACTAAGATTAATGAATTTAAGTCCTTTTGGTTTGTATATGTTTTTGCATTGGACGGGGCATCTGTTTGTGTGTGTGTCGAACTTGTATTCCTTACATCTATCTGTATGATTTCGCATGTTTTGATACGGGCGACCGGTCCCACGTCCTCTCCCCCCGCCTGGCAGGGCGTATCGGGGCAGGGTGTGACATTAGTTCTCCTAGAGGTGGGCTTGGATGAAGAGTAAGGAAACTAAGTTAGGTCACCCCATCCCTACTGAGTTAGGTATGGTCAGGGGGCACGACAAACCCATCATTGAGTTTACTTGGGAGGCATAGCATTGGGCCTAACAAGAGTCTAAAATTAGGTCGCTGCTGTCACACCCCAACCAACGATGAAAACATCTAGGCATAATAAGATTGTCCAAAAGCGCATGATAAACTAAATTAAAGTGACAATAATTAACATGAACTGAATTTTATTGATAACATTGAAAGAATACATTTCATGAAACAAATAGACAACAATTACAATTTTTATTCTAAATTTAACTAGGTCCAAGCCTTAAGTTGTGACGCCCACTCCCAGACTTGGCTATAGAAGGGGTTACGCATCGGATTTACTCATGAACACACGGTACAACAGAGATAACTAAAGCATCGGAATTTTGAAACTTTTATTTATTCATGGCCAAGTAACGAGTAGATGGAAATTTTACAAAGGTTATATAAACTAGATAGGATTATAACTATAATTATGCATATATCTATAATAGTACTATGTCAGCTTCCCTTAACAACTTTTCCTAACAACTTGCCTACCTAATCCGCTCAAGCAAGAGTCTTTCCCTTGATATTCAGATCCTTAACATCACCTGATATACATGCTTTAAAAGGTCAGCTTATGCTGGCGAGTTCTATATATCTAAAAACGTTAACTTTATCCTTGAAGTTTCATTCAAAGCGATTGGGCCCGACAACCCCCCTTCTTAGTAAACACTTATTAAGTATAAAGCATGACTAGATTATACAAAACATAACCTTTCATAACAAATAATTCCTCATTCAAGCATTGTCTATTTGGGACCACGTTAGTCCCTCGGGTGACCGTCGCCTCCCGAATACCTCTCGAGTAACCGTCGCTACTCCGGTGAATCGTCGTCCTCCGCTTCGAATTGTACAACCCCCCTCTACCCTCTCCTCAGACAATATTGCTTACATTATCCTAAAAAATTCAGTGATTATCCTTTCATTTGTTTAAACTTATTTTAAACCCAATCCCTCACTCGGATACAGAATAAGCATTTTATAAGTATAATGTTACTAGTCTTGTTAAACCATAGTGACACCTGCTCAGGACTGATTCTATATCATTTCCTATTGTAGTGCATGTGTTTATATATAGGAAATACCGAAGCGTATCCACCACACCCGTACTACAAACGGATATGAGATAGTATCATACCAGTTCAAATTACATCTTATAATTACAACAAGACTAATAAGATCGTATTTATCCGACACTTATTCACATATACAAGCTTAGACCAAACCTTTACTTTTTCCATTACTCAAAACTGTTTAACGAATTTATATTACCCATTTGTTATAACCTTCCCGGAAACAGTTTATGATAGGTAATCATAACTTAAAACAGTTATAGGTTATAAAACATTTCACGTATGTGTATCAACACAAAAACATGTAAAAGGCATTTCAAATGTTTTTCATATAAAAAACTGGATATATAATATAAAGATTAGTATCGCATATTTCACGTGGGTTTATTTTTATTAATATATCTCCTTTTATTAGACTCCACCATTTTAGTAGTTTTCTCCTATATTTATTCTTGTATCCTCGTGAAAAACTAATTCAATTGAAAAATAATTCTCATTACCTATTTTTCTCATGGCATCAGAGCAGGATTAAAACCTAAACCTAATTCCTGGCTCCTCCTGTTGTATCTATTCTCCACATGGTCGGTGATGATGCCAACCCAAAGCCAAAAGGGAACACTCCCGACATACATCCCTCCGACTACCCTAGGGAACTCCACGTAAACGAAGTGCTGACCGACGGTAACCACGCGGACAGTGGTAATAGTCCTTTTCTAGGGCTATCAATTGAACAATGTCAACAATTCCTAAATATGTTCACAAGCAAATCAAAGCCAGAGTTGGACCCACTGCCAATATGGTGTGCATACCACCCAACGCCTACGCCACAGGTAACGTTGATTACAGGGACAACTGGGTCGTGGATTCTAGAGCCACGAATCACATTACCCATAAAGGCTCTGTCCTTGAAAGCAAAACTAAAACCGCTCACGAACTCCCCGTTACAATACCCAATGGAGAGAACGTAGCACTTGAAGGAAGAGGAAATTATGTTCTACCAAATGGAACAGAAATCAAAAGAGTCCTTCATGTTTCAAACTTTAATTGTAACTTACTATCTGTTAGTAGATTATGCAAATACTTACAATGTGCCGTTACCTTCTTTCCCGATTTCTTTGTAATGCAAGACTTACACTCGAAGAAATTGATTGGATTGGGTAAATGCAAGGATGGTCTCTATCAGATGGGGATGGTGGAACATGGCAGACAAGCTATGATGACTACCATTAACACTTGGCATAAACGTCTTGGTCATGTTTCAGATTCTAAAATTCGTCATATTGATTTTCTCAAGGATTTTTCAATAAAAGATAAGAACACCTTCCGTGATTCTTGCATCAAGGCCAAATACACAAGATTGCCTCTTCCTATTAGTTCGTCCAAGACAACTGGTTGTTTTGAATTAATACATTGTGATATTTGGGGACCATATCGCACGCTGTCTCTTTCATATGCAAGTTACTTCTTGACTATAGTTGATGATTATAGTAGAGCCGTTTGGGTCTTCCTCTTAAAGCACAAGAGTGAAGCTAGTACTTGTCTTATATATTTCTACAAAATGGTGAAGACACAATTTGATAAAACCATTAAAAGGATTAGATGTGACAATGGTGGAGAATTCACATCTAATAAAATGTCAGATTTTTATGCAAGCGAAGGAGTTATTTTAGAAACAACATGTCCACACACCCCTCAACAAAATGGGGTGGTGGAGCTTAAGCATAGACATCTCCTTGAGACAACATGCGCGTTAAGGTTTGAAGCTAACCTGCCAACGAGATTTTGGGGGGAGTGCATATTAACAGCTACCTACATCATAAATCGCTTGCCTTCGCATGTCATTGGAAATAGGACCCCTTATGAGTTTTTATACCAAGAAAAGCCTAATTATGATCATCTAAGAGTGTTTGGTTGTTTAGCATATTACAGAAGTACTGAGACAAAAGGAGATAAGTTTGAAGTAAGGGGGAGGCCCGGTGTCTTCTTAGGATACCCAAGAGAAACCAAAGGCTATAAAATATATGATACAAATCATCAAAAGGTAATTGTTTCGAGAGATGTGAAGTTCGTAGAAGACGTCTTTCCGTTTTCAAAAGAAAATGATAAAGGTGGCCATGAGGAGATTTTTGAGTTCCCTTATAGTTGGGAAAATGGAACAGAAGACAATGTCTTGTGCCGTAACCTTAAAGTGACAACTAGCTCAGAACAAGAGAACATGAATTTGGGCCACACACCAGCCCAACTAACTCCTTCTATTGTCACGTTGGATCAAGAAAGTCCTAATTTGGACCAGCCCACTACACCAGATTATGACCAAAGTAGCAATGAAAGTGTGGAAACTCAGTGGAGTGTTTAAACGAAAATATTGACGATAATGTGGTGAATGTCGAACCAATCAGAGGGCAAAGAAACAAGACTCAACCAAAGTATCTTGCAGATTATAATGTGAACCTCCCACCATCTCTAGACCACGCACAATCCGATACCAATCAAGGTTCCTCAACGGTACATCCTCTAACCAACTTTGTTACATATCGGTTCCAACGATGAGCCAAAATGTTTCGCTCAAGCTGTGCAGGATAAGAGATGGAAGGAGGCTATGAAAAAAGAAATCCAAGACCTCGAAGAAAATGGCACATGGACCCTTGAAGATTTACCGAAGGGGAAACGGGCCATAGACTCAAAGTGGGTGTACAAAATAAAATATAAACCAAATGGTGAAAACGAGAGGTACAAGGCAAGACTAGTTGCAAAAGGATTCACTCAAATGGAAGGAGTTGACTATCACGAGACCTTTGCACCCATTGCAAAATTGGTCACTGTTCGAACTTTGCTTTCCGTTGCCATTAAAAGGGAGTGGGTGATACACCAATTGGATGTTAATAATGCATTCTTGCATGGAGATTTAGATGAAGAAGTTTATATGAAGATTCCTCAGGGTTTTTGCAAAGCTGAAGAAACAAGAGTTTGCAAGCTCAGGAAGTCCTTGTACGGCTTAAAACAAGCCTCTCGAAACTGGTATAAAAAGTTCACCATTGCATTGGTTGAGATCGGATTTCGACAAACTAAGGCAGATCATTCCATATTCATTTATAAGAATGGTAGCTCATACGTGACGGCCCTTATATATGTTGATGATGTCATTATGGTGGGAAATGACCTCATCAAGATTCAACAAACGAAGAACTACCTTGATGAGAAATTTAGCATCAAGGACCTTGGTGTTCTAAAGTACTTTTTAGGTATTGAAGTTGCTCGAACAAAAGACGGTCTCGTTCTAAGCCAAAGAAAATATACTCTTGATATCTTAAAAGACTGTGGCCTACAAGGTTGTCGTCCAAGTACCTTCCCCATGGAACAAAATTTAAGGCTAGGTGAGAATGATGAAGGGCCACAGGTTGATGCTGGCCAATACAGAAGACTTATAGGTCGCCTCCTTTACCTTCAAGCGACTAGACCCGATATTGCCTATACAGTCAATGTTCTAAGCCAATTTGTGGCCGATCCACGACAAACTCATTTGGACGTTGCGTATCGAGTACTTTGTTACCTTAAAAACACACCGGGTCAAGGGATTTTGCTACCAAAGTATGGTGGAACCACTCTTGTTGGCTATTGTGATTCGGATTGGCTGGGTTGCCCTTTTACCAGAAGATCACGGACAGGTTATTTGTTACTTTTTGGAGGAGCCCCAATATCATGGAAGTCTAAGAAACAATCGGTTGTATCTCGTTCATCAGCAGAGGCAGAATATAGAGCTATGGTATCCCTAATAACTGAGATATTATGGATGCGTTGGTTGTTGAAGGAACTTAATGTCCCTCAAGATGGGCCAACGAATCTTTTTTGTGATAACCAGGCTGCGCGACATATTGCTAATAACCCCGTGTTTCATGAACGTACTAAACACGTTGAGATGGATTGCTATTTCGTTCGTGAACGGGTCGAGTCAAAATAGGTCTTGCCTATGAACATCGACACCAAGTTACAAATTGCTGATTTAATCACCAAGGCACTGGGAGCTCAACGGTTTCACACATTACTTGACAAGTTGGGCACTTGTAACCTCCATGCTCCAACTTGAGGGGGAGTAAAGATTAGTATCGCATATTTCACGTGGGTTTATTTTTATTCATATATCTCCTTTTATTAGACTCCACAATTATAGGAGTTTTCTCCTATATTTATTCTTGTATCCTCGTGAAAAACTAATTCAATTGAAAAATAATTCTCATTACCTATTTTTCTCATAATATTGCATGTATATCAACTCAAAAATATTAAAACATTTAAAAGTGGGCTCATAGAACTCACCTTATTTCTTTATGCATTTAATTCAGTTAGAACCTCCGTTATGACTCCGAATTAAACCTAATTGCGTATTGTATGACATTAACGCATGATTTTATATAATAAAATCTCCTTATGTTTATTTCTACTTTTTATTATCTTTATAATATTTAATTATTAAGGTTATCTATTTAAAGGTCAAAATGACCAAAATGTCCTTTAGGCAATTATCCTTTCTTTTTAGTGATAATATTCCTAAGTTGTCACACCCGCAAATAACCACTAACGGAGTTTATACCGTTAAGGGGTGCGAGCAAACCACGACCACAACCATTAGTTACAAATACTAAACGAATCAGAGTATAATTCAAACATTCATCATAAAACAGTTTCAAAAGTTACGCAGCAGAATAAAACATCAGTATCTTAGCACTAACCACGTGCTTTACAAAATCATTGTTTAGAAATCCCAGTTTAGTTTTAAATGAAAGAAGAACATCTTCATGTGCCATGCCAACCTCCAGCGGATACTCCTCAACGATCTGCAAAAGTGAAAACCACACAAGTGTCAACCTAACGGTTGGTGAGTTCACGGTGGGCATGACATGCATTGGCCCGGTCTCATAATCGTATTTATCAACATATAAATAAGTAACAGATTTGCAAAACATTGCCAAGTGTTGAATTACCGAATATGCACTAGTTAAGTAAAAGTTAAAGCGGTCAACCGATATCGCGGGTAGCTAATCCGGTTTCCATGCACTAAGGAAGTCGTACTAGGGCTGAAAGCTGACGTAACAGAGTTCGGCAATAGCCGATGGTTGGTGCCTCCAGTTGTGTCCCTTTCGGGAGGCCCACAACTAAAATAGGCTGATATTGAACTCCGTTCGGCCCCCGGCCGGTTGGTTACACATTTGTGTACCGCGGAGCAGGGTTTGTCAAACCCTCAGTAGATCTACCCAACATCCCCTCGCTTCTCAGATCAACAGTACTAAATTGAGGACTTTTAAGTTTTTAAGGCATCCTTAGAGATCATGTGATATCATCTGGTTCAGACTTTAACCTACACTAGTCATATTAAAATGTTTATTCTGGATTTCATCTGAAATCCTAAAAAGAGTTTAAGTGTCAAAATGGTGGTTTCCGGATTTCAATCGAAACCCCAAGGATGGACAGTTGCAAGTGCTCCCCATAAAACACTCCAACTTCCATAACAGGTATCCCATTCGTTAAGTTCATTCGTTGTGTCCCAAACGGGCTCACAATTAAAGGGTTAGTGAAACTCACCTTAGGTTGCTCAGCTACACTTGCTATTTAATCCAATTATTGCTTAACGAAGACCTATGAACACGTTTAGGTCTTAAGTATTAGTTTTGTGTCTAATCCTTAACTTATCGTCACTATGGCCCATAACATAGCACGTTGGAACTACGACACGACATAACGACACACGACACCGATGGTTGATCATAAACAAGGGTTCACATATTACAGAAATCATAGCATGTCTCATCATAGCAAAATCATGTAAGTCATAACATTACATTCAAATAAGTTGCACAAGTTTGGGTTCAGGTCTGGTCACAGTTTCGCTAGTATAGATTCGCTAGGCAGTTTCGCTGTGTGCACGGGCAGCACTTTCGCTAGGCAATACCCGATGACACAGTTTCGCTAGGCTAGTTTCGCTCGAAACTGTTGGCACAGTTTCGCTAGCATAGTTTCGCCCGAAACTGGTTTGAACTTTCGTTCAGGGAATTTCGCTCGGTAGTTTCGTTCGGACAAGTCTGGTCGGTTTACCCGGCGACACTACAGTTTCGCTACATAGTGTCGCTGGATGAAGATATACATAATTTCACTACATAATTTCGCCCAGAGAACAGTACAGTTTCGCTGGTCGCGAAAAACACGTAAATCAGCCTAAAAATCAATCTAACAGCTTCCATATTTCATGTAATTCAATATCTAGCATGCACAATCATTTACCAACATCAAACAACAAGTTTTAACACCTTAAACATGGGTTTTCACATTCAAATCACCAAAAACACATTTTATACCTAAAATGACCTAAATAGCATAAATCTTCATTATGGTTTGATTTCAAACGTAAAGTTACTGACTTTATGACAGATCTAGCATTCCTAAGCAACATATCAAGAGATCAGGTGATTCCATAGAGGTTTAAGCATGCTTTTTAAGAAAACACATAAAGAACACATAAAAATGGTTTTGGGAGACTCACGATTCGATCTAGGATCCGAATGGATGTTGTCTCGAGGCTGGGATCACGTCGGCTTGTGGTGATTCTTGGCTGACCAGAAGTTCCAGGAGAGTGTGTGTGTGTTTTGAGTAAATGGTGCAAAATGGGATCTCTAGGGTTTTATGTTAATATATAACAGGAGCTAGTTTCGCTGGTCAGTTTCGTTGGCCAAGCGAAACTGGCTCTGTTAGTCAGAGGGTTGGCTAACCGAGCGACACTATAGTTTCGCCCGGTAGTTTCGCTGGAAACCCAAGAGTGACCAGTTTACATTTTAAGCAAGATAAGTACAGTTCATGGATTGTCATGTTATTCACAATACTAAATCATGTATTTAAATCACATTGCACATAATAACTATAAGTAAATGAACACATAACACATATGGGCGGGTTTGGTGATCAACCAAAGGTCGTGGACGTATTCGGCCTAGTTAGGCATTAGTTACTTAGTTAACACTTATAACGTAACTAACGGAATTGTCTAACGGAAGTAAACCTTGAAATTCTCGGATGTCACATCATCCCCTTGTAAATGGAATTTTCGTCCCGAAAATTACTTTTGCGTCGTAGCATTCGCAGCCTCAGCTGTCATCGTTGCTGTAGTTGCTGGGGAAAGAAAACAAAAGTTTTAGGGTCGCCACATCCTCCTCCTGTTAAAGGAATTTTGGTCCCCAAAATTAAATCATACCTTGAGTTTCTGTGGACGTTTGCTCGAACAAGTGAGGGTACTTTTTCTTCATTTGATCCTCTCGTTCCCAAGTATATTCAGGTCCACGCTTTGAGTTCCATCGGACCTTGACGATCGGAATCTTGCTACGTTTGAGGGCTTTCTCTTCGCGTCCCATGATTTCTAATGGTTGCTCAATAAATCTCAGATGTTCGTCAATTTCCAATTCCTCCAAAGGAATTATTTCAGTGTCTTCAGCGAGACATTTCTTCAGATTCGAAACGTGAAACACGTTGTGAACTCCATCGAGTTCTACAAGGAGTTGTAATCGGTAGGCCACCGGGCCTACTTCCCCAATGATTTCAAATGGACCAATATAGCGAGGATTCAACTTTCCACGCTTTCCGAAGCGTATCACACCTTTCCAGGGAGATACCTTCAATAGTACCTTGTCGCCTACTTCGAACTTCAAAGGCTTGCGGCGTTTGTCGGCATAGCTCTTTTGTCTGTCTCGTGCTGCAGCTATCCGCTTTCTGATTTGAATAATTCGTTCCGTTGTATCATGAATGAGTTCTGGTCCAGTGAGTCCTTTCTCACCTGTTTCGGCCCAACACACGGGCGATCTACATTTTCTGCCATAAAGAGCTTCAAAAGGTGCTGCACCGATGCTTGTATGATAACTGTTGTTGTAGGAGAACTCCACCAACGGAAGATGAGCCTCCCAGTCTTTACCGAAGTCGAGAACGCAAGCTCGGAGCATGTCTTCTAAAGTCTGAATAGTTCGTTCCGTCTGACCATCGGTCTGTGGGTGATAAGCTGTACTCATATCCAGTCTGGTTCCTAGTGCTTCTTGCATAGATTGCCATAGTCGGGAAGTAAATCGAGGATCTCTGTCAGAGATAATGGTCTTA
This sequence comes from Deinandra increscens subsp. villosa, assembly GCA_039602395.1. Classification (NCBI taxonomy): domain Eukaryota; kingdom Viridiplantae; phylum Streptophyta; class Magnoliopsida; order Asterales; family Asteraceae; genus Deinandra; species Deinandra increscens. The sequence goes on from JBCNJP010000001.1 coordinate 1,052,659, forward strand.
GGCACTCCATGACGTGCCACAATTCTGTCAATGTACAGCTTTGTTAACTTATCCATGTTATCACTTTCCCTCATTGGAATAAAGTGTGCGGATTTGGTTAGTCGATCAATGATAACCCAAATCGCATCTGGTCGATTCGATCGATGAGGTAATCCCGTTACAAAATCCATGGAGATATCCTCCCATTTCCATTCTGGGATCTTTGGCTGCTGTAATAATCCAGAAGGCTTTTGGTATTCAATCTTAACTCTTGAGCATGTTAAGCACTTAGCCACATATCGCGCAATGTCGGCTTTCATATTCGGCCACCAATACAAGTTCTTCAAATCTTGGTACATTTTATCCGATCAGGGTACACCGAATACCTTGACTTGTGAGCCTCGTCCATCACGAGCTCACGAAGATTTCCAAGTAAAGGAACCCAAATTCTATAATTGTAATACCTGAGTCCGTCGGACTTAATTTCGGAGTTACCATCCACTCCTCGCAGTGCTTCGGCTGCAAAGTTTTCTTCTTTTAAAGCTTCTTGTTGGGCATCGCGGATCCGATCCGGCAATCCCGTGTGAATGGTAAGTTGCAGCGCTCGTACTCGTCGAGGCTTTTCATACTCCTTTCGACTTAATGCATCTGCCATAACATTGGCTTTTCCCGGATGATATTTAATCGCTAAGTCATAATCATTTAGTAACTCGACCCACCGTCGTTGTCGCATGTTGAGATCCTTCTGATCAAAGATGTGCTGTAAGCTTTTGTGGTCGGTAAATATTGTGCACTTTGTTCCGTAGAGGTAATGTCTCCAAATCTTGAGTGCATGAACAACGGCTCCCAATTCCAAATCATGCGTTGTATAATTCTTCTCAGTGTCCTTCAGTTGCCTTGACCCGTAGGCAATCACTTTGTCTCGTTGCATCAACACGCAACCGAGTCCTTGGATGGATGCATCACAGTAAACTACAAAGTCGTCAACCCCATCGGGTAACGCGAGAATCGGAGCTGAACATAACATGTCTTTAAGAGTTTGAAACGCGTGTTCTTCCTTTTCACCCCATCTGTATTGCACTCCTTTGTGCGTTAAAGCTGTTAAGGGTTGAGCCAATTGCGAGAAACCCTTAATGAATCTTCGGTAATATCCGGCAAGTCCCAAAAATTGTCGGATTTCGGTTGGCGCTCTAGGGGTAGACCAATTCTTGATAGCTTCCACTTTAGCTGGGTCAACGTGAATTCCATCCTGATTAACAATGTGTCCAAGAAACTGGACTTCGCGAATCCAAAAATCGCACTTCGAAAACTTGGCATAAAGCTGTTCCTTGCGGAGTAATTCCAAGATAAGTCGTAGATGTCTCTCGTGCTCTTCCTTAGTCTTGGAGTAGATCAAAATATCATCAATGAAAACTATCACAAACTTATCAAGGTACGGCTTGCACACTCGATTCATCAGGTCCATAAACACAGCAGGCGCATTGGTTAGCCCAAACGGCATAACCAGGAACTCAAAGTGACCATACCGAGTTCTAAAAGCAGTCTTGGGAACATCCTCATCACGGACGCGAAGTTGGTGATATCCAGACCGTAGATCAATCTTTGAGAAGTAGCTCGAACCTTGTAGTTGGTCGAAGAGATCGTCGATTCGAGGAAGTGGGTACCGATTCTTGATCATAACCTTGTTAAGCTCTCGGTAGTCAATACACATGCGGAACGTTCCATCCTTCTTCTTAACAAATAATACCGGTGCTCCCCACGGAGACAAACTTGGACGAATAAATCATTTGTCGAGTAACTCTTGAAGTTGTGCGGAGAGTTCGTTGAGTTCGCTAACTGCCAAACGGTAAGGTGCGCGTGCAATCGGAGCGGCTCCAGGAGCTAAATCGATTCCAAACTCGACTTGTCGAAATGGAGGCAAACCAGGCAGATCTTCAGGAAATACATCTTGGAAGTCGCGGACTATCGGGTAGTCGTCGATTCTGCGCTCGGGAAGTGTCGTGTCGGTGACGTTTGCAAGGATCGCGAAGTGACCTTTACGAAGGCACTTTTGAGCTTTGAGAAACGAAATAATGCCGGTTACTGTTCCACCTTTCTCGCCTTGAACTGTTAACACTTCACCGTCCTTGAGTGGAATACGAACCACTTTTTCTTGGCATAAAATTTCAGCTCGGTTTTCAGATAACCAATCCATTCCTACTATGACATCAAAACTACTAATCGGGAAAGGCATAAGATCGATTCCTAACGTATGGCCAGCTAGTTCTAACTGACAGTCCTTAACTATTTGAGTCGTATCATGAAGTTTACCATTTGCTAGCTCTACCACATACTTAGCATCTAAGGCAATTGGTGGAAATAAAACTTCTTTCAGCACCAGAATCAAACAATACAGTAGCGAAGAAACCATTAAGGATGAATTTACCGTTAATCACGTTGGCGTCGTTGCGAGCTTCCCCTTGACCCATGACGAAGGCACGACCTCTACCATTCCCACCATTTCCGTTTCCACCATTTCCATTTCCGCCATTACCATTTCCGTTGCCCTGGTTTCCACCGTTGCCATTGTTACCATTCCCTTGTCTGCGCAATTGCGGGCAATCTCTTTTTATGTGGCCTTGAGCACCACATTCAAAACAACCACGGGCTCCACCATTGTTGTTGTTCTGATTGTTTCCTTGCCCGTTGCGGTTGTTTCCGTTTCCCTTGTTGTTGTTATTTCCTCCTTGATTCTGACCGTTGTTGTTTAACTTTTGCAAGTTGGTCCAGCAGTTGTTGGCTTCATGCCCCAGCTTCCCACATCTTCCACATTCCAAACCTTTGTTACACATACCACTGTGGTGCTTTCCGCACTTGTTACAATACGGGGCTTTACCCTTGTAGTTTCCATTCCCACCTTGGCGATTGTTACTCCCACTGTTGCTGCCATTGTTGAAATTGGACTTTGTATTGTCAGATCGCTTGTTCTGATATTGGGAGTTAGAAGATCTCCCAGACTGGTTCCCAACAGTTTGATTGTTCACAGAAGTCGCTGGGGCTTCTTCTTCAGCCTTACGCTTGCCACTTAAGGCAGTCTTCTCCGAGGCTTTTGCAGGAAGTGTACCCTTCTCAACCTCCTGATCAGTAAGTTTGTGAGCCAAACGGATGGCTTGCTGCACGGTTGCGGGGTTGCTGGCAGTCACTAGTCCCTTGATTTGAGGCGCGAGGCCTTCCAGATAACGCTCAATGCGTTTGAACTCAGCATCAACCATTGTGGGGCACAAGACCTCGTACTCATGGTATCGCGCGATATACTGCTCCACTTCAGACCCAGTCATTTTCAGATTCAAGAATTCACCCTCTAATTTCTTCACTTGGTCGCGGGGACAGTACTCCTCCATAACTAGCTCCTTAAACGCTTCCCATTGCATGTTATTAGCTACATCTAACCCAATCATCTGGATTTCGGCATTCCACCAGGAGAGAGCAGCTCCCTCAAAGGTACCAGTAGCATACTTCACTTTGTCTCCAGCAGGGCAGTTGCACATAGAGAAGACCTTTTCAGACTTCTCTATCCACCTGAGGAGTCCTACCGCTCCTTCTTCGCCGGAAAACGTCATTGGCTTGCAGTCCATGAAGGACTTGAACGTGCAGTGATGGTGGTTTCCTGATGCATTAATAGTTCGAGTTTACAATTTAACAGGTCAAAATATAATTCGCTTTGTGCCTTAACCGGCATAATAATGACCCTGTGCGGCGTATGCAGCTTGGACGGCTGCCACCGTGGCTTGCACGTGCTCATTGATCATAGCTTGTAGTTGTGGAGGCGTCATGTTAATGTTGCTCCTCCCGTGTCCTCTTCCAGACATCTTGCTGAACAGTTAAAGTAGCCAGTGTTCAGTCACAGTTATATTCTATACATATCCCATAATATGTATATTATCCAGTTCCCGTTATCCCACTATTAGTCCAGAAAAATTTTCGTGCAAAATGGAGGCGTCGTCGAAGAACGTCGTAAATCGTAAGTAGCTATCGTCGAAGGTCGGCTTTCCCCATAAAAGTCACCGTCAGCGTAGTCATCTTAGTAGAAATCAGGACGTAGCGTGTAGCATCGTTTCGTTGTCGCTTTCCCCCGAGTAGCGTGCGTATTAGCGTTCGCGTTTCGTATTCGTGTGTGAAAATTTTCCTAAGGTTTTCCGTTAGACTACTTAGACACGGTCTATATATATATATATATGTACATATGGAGTATTTACTTACACAGCAGAGCGAGTATCCCAGGTTGGCACGTAAAATGTTGTTTTGGGAATTTTGTTTGTTCGTTTGTAACTAAGGTTTCAAGTTGCAGTTTCCAAATCGTTTTCAAAATGATTCCAGTTCTCTGCAACTTATGGCTCTGATACCAATCTGTCACACCCCCAAATAACCACTAACGGAGTTTATACCGTTAAGGGGTGCGAGCAAACCAGGACCACAACCATTAGTTACAAATACTAAACGAATCAGAGTATAATTCAAACATTCATCATAAAACAGTTTCAAAAGTTACGCAGCGGAATAAAACATCAGTATCTTAGCACTAACCACGTGCTTTACAAAATCATTGTTTAGAAATCCCAGTTTAGTTTTAAATGAAAGAAGAACATCTTCATGTGCCATGCCAACCTCCAGCGGATACTCCTCAACGATCTGCAAAAGTGAAAACCACACAAGTGTCAACCTAACGGTTGGTGAGTTCACGGTGGGCATGACATGCATTGGCCCGGTCTCATAATCGTATTCATCAACATATAAATAAGTAATAGATTTGCAAAACATTGCCAAGTGTTGAATTACCGAATATGCACTAGTTAAGTAAAAGTTAAAGCGGTCAACCGATATCGCGGGTAGCTAATCCGGTTTCCATGCACTAAGGAAGTCGTACTAGGGCTGAAAGCTGATGTAACAGAGTTCGGCAATAGCCGATGGTTGGTGCCTCCAGTTGTGTCCCTTTCGGGAGGCCCACAACTAAACTAGGCTGATATTGAACTCCGTTCAGCCCCCGGCCGGTTGGTTACACATTTGTGTACCGCGGAGCAGGGTTTGTCAAACCCTCAGTAGATCTACCCAACATCCCCTCGCTTCTCAGATCAACAGTACTAAATTGAGGACTTTTAAGTTTTTAAGGCATCCTTAGAAATCATGTGATATCATCTGGTTCAGACTTTAACCTACACTAGTCATATTAAAATGTTTATTCTGGATTTCATCTGAAATCCTAAAAAGAGTTTAAGTGTCAAAATGGTCGTTTCCGGATTTCAATCGAAACCCCAAGGATAGACAGTTGCAAGTGCTCCCCATAAAACACTCCAACTTCCATAACAGGTATCCCATTCGTTAAGTTCATTCGTTGTGTCCCAAACGGGCTCACAATTAAAGGGTTAGTGAAACTCACCTTAGGTTGCTCAGCTACACTTGCTATTTAATCCAATTATTGCTTAACGAAGACCTATGAACACGTTTAGGTCTTAAGTATTAGTTTTGTGTCTAATCCTTAACTTATCGTCACTATGGCCCATAACATAGCACGTTGGAACTACGACACGACATAACGACACACGGCACCGATGGTTGATCATAAACAAGGGTTCACATATTACAGAAATCATAGCATGTCTCATCATAGCAAAATCATGTAAGTCATAGCATTACATTCAAATAAGTTGCACAAGTTTGGGTTCAGGTCTGGTCACAGTTTCGCTAGTATAGATTCGCTAGGCAGTTTCGTTGTGTGCACGGGCAGCACTTTCGCTAGGCAATACCCGATGACACAGTTTCGCTAGGCTAGTTTCGCTCGAAACTGTTGGCACAGTTTCGCTAGCCTAGTTTCGCCCGAAACTGGTTTGAACTTTCGTTCAGGGAATTTCGCTCGGTAGTTTCGTTCGGACAAGTCTGGTCAGTTTACCCGGCGACACTACAGTTTCGCTACATAGTGTCGCTGGATGAAGATATACATAATTTCGCTACATAATTTCGCCCAGAGAAAAGTACAGTTTCGTTGGTCGCGAAAAACACGTAAATCAGCCTAAAAATCAATCTAACAGCTTCCATATTTCATGTAATTCAATATTTAGCATGCACAATCATTTACCAACATCAAACAACAAGTTTTAACACCTTAAACATGGGTTTTCACATTCAAATCACCAAAAACACATTTTAAACCTAAAATGACCTAAATAGCATAAATCTTCATTATGGTTTGATTTCAAACGTAAAGTTACTGACTTTATGACAGATCTAGCATTCCTAAGCAACATATCAAGAGATCAGGTGATTCCATAGAGGTTTAAGCATGCTTTTTAAGAAAACACATAAAGAACACATAAAAATGGTTTTGGGAGACTCACGATTCGATCTAGGATCCGAATGGATGTTGTCTCGAGGCTGGGATCACGTCGGCTTGTGGTGATTCTTGGCTAACCAGAAGTTCCAGGAGCTTGTGTGTGTGTTTTGAGTAAATGGTGCAAAATGGGATCTCTAGGGTTTTATGTTAATATATAACAGGAGCTAGTTTCGCTGGTCAGTTTCGCTGGCCAAGCGAAACTGGCTCTGTTAGTCAGAGGGTTGGCTAACCGAGCGACACTATAGTTTCGCCCGGTAGTTTCGCTGGAAACCCAAGAGTGACCAGTTTACATTTTAAGCAAGATAAGTACAGTTCATGGATTGTCATGCTATTCACAATACTAAATCATGTATTTAAATCACATTGCACATAATAACTATAAGTAAATGAACACATAACACATATGGGCGGGTTTGGTGATCAACCAAAGGTCGTGGACGTATTCGGCCTAGTTAGGCATTAGTTACTTAGTTAACACTTATAACGTAACTAACGGAATTGTTTAACGGAAGTAAACCTTGAAATTCTCGGATGTCACATAAGTAAACGCTCACCTCGGGATCATCCAAACACCCCCTCTTTGCCAGAAACACCAGAGAGAGTACATGTGCTTACCCTTCCGGTTCGCACGAACTTCTAAGTATCCGAATAACTCGGTATATTAATTTATTATCATTTCTCATTTTTTAAGCCATAAATATTTAATATATATATAAACATGTTACCATATAAAAAATAAAGTTCCAATACTGTCACGCCCTGTACTTTCGGAATTTTTGGCGTGTGACGTCAAGGGGTCATAGTCGTGGATACATAGAACGACCTCTATCAGATTTATATATGTTTGAAAAACCAAGTATGTCATCAAAGTTGCAGCGGAAATATATTAAGACGACGTTGTTTTACAATACTAAAACAAAAATTGTTCAAGGATTTTTTGGGGGTCTCCTTTTTTTTCACGATTTTTTACGAGATCCGAACCAACCAGTTTTGACCGGTTTTCCCGATTAAACCGCTCCGGTTCAATCGATTTTCTTATTTTTTATTTTTTTGAATTATTTTTATTATATGTATATACTTTATTGTTATTTTTTTATTATTTGTGAACTTTAAAACTTATATTTTCTTGTGGAATAACTATTTGGTATTATTTTTGAGTGGATTAAAATTGTATTTTAACTATTTTTGTTGGAAT
>JBCNJP010000001.1:1060696-1076753 GCA_039602395.1 Deinandra increscens subsp. villosa
TAATTAAAGGGTTTTAATTATAAGTTATTTATATAGTTATATGTGACTTAAATATATAAGTTATGATTCTTAAATCTCTATGCTATGGTTTTAAAGGATTTTAATTACAAGTCATTAGTCATAAATCATGTGCTTTAATTATATAAGGTATGATTTTATGTGACTTTGAATAATTGTGGAGTTATATTCCATAATTTATTTAGTAAAACGAGAATTATATTTTCCTATTAACGTTACATGATTTTATATATTTTTGACGCTCTTCGTATATTCGTTGCTAAAAACATCTTCCGTTAACCCTGTTAGTGTTCGTTAGAAAGTACCAAATTTGAGGGACTTATCTTGTAATTTTCCAAAAAAAAAAAAAAAAAAAAAGAACTGATTTCCTAGGTTGTAAGTGGGAGGGCCAATAGTGTCAATACCCTATTGTTGATCATTGAGGCCCCGGTTACAGAATTTACGAAGGATGATCGGTTTCGAGACCGATCATCATCATTCAAGTCCGTTTCACTCCCAGCCACATCAATGAGATACATATCATTGTATCAACCGACTATTAACACTCATTCTCCTCTCCCTCTCTCTCGCAATCCCCCTGTTCTCTCCCTCGTTCTATCTATTTTCTTTGTTAGAAAGTTTTCCGGTGAACTTGAAATCTCGGCCATCCACTGTACCATCGACACCCATTCGACCACCACCGAGTTCTCCTTTTGACATTGAACACATAGGTGACCTCAATTTTGATTATTGAAGCGAAACGCGGAGTTGTCGTCAAAGTTTCGGGATAGATTTCGGTGTCTGTGACAATCCGACTTTTCAGGTCATTTTCTGACATTAATTGAACGTAAACCGTATTAAATGTTGTGTGAACATTTATGTGATTGACTGGGTTGACTTTAGCATTAAGGGTTCTGTGTGATCATCACTACGAGCATGCACTAAATTCAAACGATTGATATTCTATGGTTTTACCATTTATGATTTCATGTGATATATTTATATATAAGTTCACACAATTTATTCTATGATTTTATATGACGGCGTGCCATAGAAATTATACGGTTTGTTTTATAATTTTATGTGGCAATTGAACTTATGATTTTATGTGTTATACTTATATATATTCACATGTTATTTTACGATTTTATGTGACAATGTGTGACGTAATTATACCTAACGTTTTTATTATCTTATATGAGTAAATATACGTATCATTATGATTTCACTTCCATCATTTTATGTGAACCTAAAATAAATAATTATGGGTTATTAGTTATGATCTTATGTGACAATCGAGGTTTATATATTTTATAAACGTTACACGATTAATATATTTTGGCATCCCTCGTATATTCGTCGTTAAGAATATTTTCTGTTAACTCCGTCAAGAGTTCGTTAACCTATTTTAAACTTAAAGGGCTAACTTTGTCAACTCCCAAACTTATTTCTAGTAACCTAAACTTGGAGGGGTAAATTTGTAATTGTTTCAAACCTGGTTCCACCTTTGTAAGTATATGAGGGACTAATGGTGTCAATAGTCCATTGTTGAATTGATTGTCGGTCGGTTACGTGATTTACTTAGAACCGATGATCGTTTCGGTTTTGGTTTCGACCGATTCATCATCACCATCGTCGGTTACTTTTGGCACTTAAAGATCTAATTCAATGATTAAGAACTACACAAACTCTCAAACGTACACACTCACAACTCCGTCTCGCATCCTCTCCCTGTTCCCTCACGCTCTCTCTGTTTTCTTGGCGACAAGAAACCACCATAACTTACGATCCCGGCAAAAATTCACACCACCTAGCCACTGTTTACAATCGTTTGATACACCCCTGTGATCGCGAGTTTCCGACGAGCATCTAGGAGCAAACAGATTTGAGTTTCGTTAGCGTGCTCGGTGTTCGCGTTCGTGCTTCGACTCGTTTTTCGGCATCAAAAACATATCAAAATCTCATCTTCGACACGAGGTAACCTTCTTTATTGTTAGTCGCACCTTTTTCTGGATCGTTTTGTGTTTTTCGCGATTTTCCGGTGACCGGAATGAAACTCCGGCCACCGGAGTTCTAAAGGTTGAAGATGACACGCGACTGAGTAATATTATATACTAGGAATGTCGGGTTAAATAACAATCGGGTCAGGCGCCTTAGTGGCTGGGTCTCTCGCGGTCTAACCACGAGGTCGCGGGTTCGACCCCCAGACTCCGCGTTTCTTTTTTAGCAATCTGTTATGCATACAAGTTCAGTCAAGTCTCCACTGTTGTATAAAATAAACCCGGCCCAAACTGGTTTCAAGTTGAAGTGTTGCCCCAGTGGTTAATGTGTTGCGATTTGATCAGTAGGTCGCCGGTTCGACCCTAGGCACCTCCACACTTTTTTTGTTTTATTTTGGTTTGCGATTTTGAGCTTTTAGGGACCTAGAAACCGTACCAAAACTGTTCCTTTCCGTATCTTAAGCCCGTAAAAACATATTTGGAACCATTAAAACCCCGTAAATCGTATTTTGGACTTGTAAAATATGTTTAGCTTGTCATTTTAAATTAAAATATAGTTTTGACATCTATAAATATATATGTTGATATAAAAATTGTGGTTTTACATAAAAAGGTAAAAAATGCATATTTTGAGTAGATTCATATATAAACGTATATCATTGGATTGTTATGGAATCAACCGAATAATTAATGAGAACCTTTAAATTATATATATATATTGTCCTCGCAAATTCGTTATTAACATCACATGAACGTTTAGTTAAATATATATATGTTATATATATTTATTTTTGAAATCTTTGAACTTAGAAAATATATAATGTATGTTTCGCGTTATTTCGAATATTGCTCGGATTTGGCACACGTGTCATCCTCGACTTGTTTTGAATTCCTCGATCCTTCGTTTTTGTCGTTTACGTTAGACTTAATAGTTTATAGAACACACACTTATACGTTCATGCTCATTAGGTGATTGACTGCTTCACAAGACTCGTTCTTGCTACTTCCTTAATTGATTATCTAGAAATTTTTGCTGTGCAACCTAAGGTGAGTTTCACGGCCCCATTTTACTGTTTTAAACCATGTTGGGGGAGATTAACATGCATGAACTATACAACTGAGATAATTAGACTTTTATATATCACTTGAAGTACTTGAAGCACATATACAACAAAGTCCTTCCTATGGTACCGTTAATATTAATGACGATAGCGGGAAATATATTGTAGTACTACTGGGTCTGACAAACCCCACCCGGGCCAGTCGCTCTGGCACGATTGGATATCGAACGGGTGTTATATTCGTCCTAAACACAACAAGGCAAACTGCATAAACTGTAAACAACTGTTAGCTTCGGTGACCATCAACGTGCGAAGTTTCATGTATGTAGCCTAGCTAGCTATTTGATATATATTAGTGATTATGCTCTTACAACTTGACTATTGTTGAATAGTCAATCTTAAACTCAACTTGATTGTTGTTGAACAATCAATTTTAAACTGAACTTGAACTGTCGATGAACAGTCGATTTACATTCAACTGATGAACTGATTAAACCTGTGAACTCACCAACCTTTGTGTTGACACTTTTTAGCATGTTATTTCTCAGGTTGTGGATGTTCGAGTATCACGAGTATGCATGCATGAGTCTTGAAACGCTTTTAATGTCTTTGAACAAGCCACGTCACTTTGGGTGACAAAGATTTTAAATAAGTACTTTTATTGTATTTTCCGCATTTGTAAAACTCTAATTTTATATTTTAATGAAATATGAAATGCTTTTATTAATTATTTGTCGTTTGGTGTAACAAATGGACGGTGATCCTGGTTTGTCACGCTCCCTGCGGTGCGTTATCGCGCGTGGGATTTTTGGGGGTGTGACAGATTGTAACATCCCACATTGGTGGGGAGGAGAACTAAGCATGCCTTTATAAGGGTGTGGATACCTCCCCCACCAAGACGCGTTTTAAATCCGTGAGGGGCGGATGCCTGAGGGCATGCCGGCTGCCAAAGCGGACAATATCTTGGTGCGACGGGTCTGGGCTGTTACAGTTGGTATCTTGGTGCGACGGGTCTGGGCTGTTACAGTTGGTATCAGAGGGTGTGACAGATTGGTATCAGAGCCATTGGTTACAGCGAACTAAGATTCGTCTTAGACTGTAACTGTTTTGCATTAGTTGCACTTAAACATTTCTCTCATGCATCGTGATACTCACTCCTACATGCACCTGGTTTACGATTTGTCGTTTACATCATCGAATCCCCTTATACTCACGGCGAGGAGCCAGTTAGTCTTGAGTCATTTTTCTTAATCTCTCTAAGTTGTGTACCTCTTGGTTAACATTCATGTACGACGAGACGTCGAATCAGATCGAAGGATCACGTTTATACTTTTGACGAGCTGATTGCTACCCGGGATTATTCTGGATTGAACAACTGGGCGTAGTGCCCATACCATGGATGTATGCTGCATACGGAAGGTGGGGTAATACCTCTTCCTGTCCTTAAACTTCTCCCATAACTTAGGAGGTTCTTGTGATACATGCCTTGCATATATTGCTCAACTCTCATGTTCATGGACCGTAATCATGACGTGCTAATAGCGCGATTATCCAACTTTCTGTCATGGCAACATTGTTTGAATTCAAGTGGTTGCTCATGGGGCACTTGTATCCGCCTCTGCTACCCTGATCAATTTCATATTTGCTGTGATCTCTTAAGATCTTTCCCTTCTCGATTTTATCGCGTTATGCGTTGAAATAATACGACTCGAGTACAATTCTTATAACCCCAATGAAACCTGATGCGGATCGACTGAAATTCCCTCTTAGTGTATCGGATTGCAATCACGCCAGTATGTGTGATAATTATTCTCTGACTTTGAGCTAAGCTAGGGTCATTGTGATAAACCCTACTCAGATCCTATTGAGCTAAATTGCTGGCTGACTCGCTTTGGGTGGGTCATTTCAATCTGAGTGAGCATTCTATTCTCGATAACTTGTCTCATTAACAAATTCGGGTCAAGATAACCATGGATTAGTGACCACACCATACTTGGTAGCTGAAGTAAGAGGAACAAGGGTGACCATATAAAGTAAATCACAATTACGGGTGCACACGTAAATGTAATTTGCAATATATGGAAATCCTGAAGAATCCTACTAGGCAAGCCAATGGCCGTATTGGGACCAAATTCCTGTAATTTTTTTTTTCCTCATGGTATTGAATATTGAACATGTTGAACTAAACCGAATGATCGAAGTTATTTATCTTTAAAAACGCTATCGCACCTAACTTTGCCCTTTTACTATTGGATTCTAATCCATACGTGAACCCTTTTGAGGCATATTATGAGAAGTTGGTCCTGGTAGGACACGGTCACACTCGTGTATTTCAATGACCAGTCTTCCTTAACTACGAACACTCTCGAAGAAACCCTTGACTGGTTTGAAATCATTCTGAATCTTAATTCTATTTTTTTTACGATCTTGCCGACCATATCAATCCCTGGAACTTTACGATCGTGAGATAACTTGGACATGCATTCACTGGACGGATACCTAGTTAACGTTGGATGAATGAATTGGATAAATCATATACCGTGAGCACCGGGGCGTATTTATTGCCTGAAAGCTCTTGTGAAGTTACCCTCTGAAGATTCATACTCCCTGATTTTCTTGTGCAAACCAATACTTGTTGCCAGCAAACATCGACACGGTTGTACAAATTGCCTACCACATCGCAAGCATATTTATCTCTAATGGGGCTAATGTTAGTGAGAATCCTTCCTGACTTTTAAACTAATGACTCCCAGTTTTAATGTAAGGACTATTCCGATTGATATCCTGAGCCTGAACTATCGATTTTTATTTGTATAATTCAACCTTCCATGATTTAGCAACCGGCAATTTCTGACACTCGTGCTTTGTAATCCTTTATGTCATGGATAAGCTTCTAAGCTTTGAACCGAAAGGTGTTACCCTTCTGGTTAGTTTTTCTACTAGTTAACACCATTGATGATAAGACGGCCTTGTGCTTCAATCGCAATAACGATACCAAGATTTATACGGAAACTCTATTTGCACCCATCGAGCGTGAACTTCTTGTTATCGATAATTAACTGTGCGATCAAACTATATTTACCTTTCTTACACATTGAGTACACCAAGTTATGCATACATTTTGTAAATTTATTTACGCTCCTCTCATAGCAACTATCGATAAATTTCTGGTACACGAATCCTCATCATCCTTTTCATAAAACTTTCATTAATGAACCTTAGTTTGAACTTAAACCTTATAGCCTGTTTGAATTATGATCGTCTTGAAATTTGAAGCTTTATGATGTCCTTACTGTGCGTGCCAACCTCTCGACGACCTTCACTCGAATAACAAACCTTACGCATTTTTCTGGTATGGTGAATGAAAACTCTTACACCTTTTGTTTGCATAACGTATTGAGGTTTTAATCTCTCGCCCCTCTTACATTTAAGTGTATGGGAGAAACTTGAAGTCCTCTATTTCCGATAAAAGTATCCAATGTAGTTTGACTAATATCTAATAATGGTGGGTAGTTGGTACACTTTCAAGTGCTGGTAGTGTGGTGGGTTAGCTGCGGTACACCCTATATATAAACATTGGTGGCACGTTGAATGTGAGACCAGTACCAGACCAATGATTGACTTTAGAGTCATACACAAGAGCCTCGTCATGAGAAACTCCATCTAACGGGACTAGATCCTCGATAAAACTACTTAATGCTACTTTCTTCGAGATTATAGATGTCCCTTACGTATTTCTACCAGAAGAGACTTGCCCAAAATAATCAAACCCCATGCTTTTAGAAAACTCCCCTACGTGAGTTCTGACTTAGACGAACGTCAACGTTTTAAAAACCTGAGATTTTTTTTTTCCTTTTATGAATGAAAAACCACATGATCGAATGAACAACTCCAACTTTTAGAAGCATTTGTTAAGAAGTAGATCGACTTTCCTTTAAGGGACACTACTTTTGGGTCAACTGCTTTGTTTTATAAACTCTCAGGCATTCACTAAGGTGATAGCCCCGATTCTTTTCTATGGAACACCCGATTTGATCTCCTGGTTCGCGGTAAACTTGCACTGAATCCTAGCAAAAGTTGCATATATACGTGTACCCGAGCCAAAGCCACTTTTGAACATCCTGATGTTTTTGTTTCGCATTCACCCTTTTATAACACCTCTGTGCTTTAACTTACTTTTGATAAACATTTGAATTGATGTTTTGGCAAGAAAGGAATCAAGACGCATGAAGCGCAAGGACATCAAGGAGACTGGGCATACCGGTGAGCTTAAACAATGAAGATTTCCCTAACATGACGTTTACTCTATTGGGTTGTATAACCGTTGACATGTTCATTTCGATATCGGTTAATGCAAAATTCCTTGCCAAATCCTGTCAAGCACATATATACCTCTCTCCGAATTTCATACTATCCATTACGTTATTTGCATCCACCCTACTGGTATCTTTACCAGTGCCAGTTTAAACTCGCATGTCATTCTTGGAATGTATAGCTTCGACTATCATAAGCTGGCTATCTGATCGCTTACTAGAATTCACGAACTAAGCCGTTGGCGCTCTTCATCTTAAATTTGCTATTCTCATGCTTGTTGAGCACCTTTCGATATTCGGTACCTCATAGTTTACACTCTGTTTTGTTGAACTTTCACCCTTATTTTTGGATACTTTAGCAAGGTAATATGCATGATGATATGTTGTACTAAACTCCAACTTGAATTTGAACCTAATTGACTATGTTAATTCATGAAAAGTTCTTAACATAATTTAGTAATTCTTTCCTAAAACAAACTGCTACGTGTTACCTTTAAAATGGCAATGGGCTCTTAATTGGATTTATCTTTAGACCTCAGTCCATTTTGTCACAAAACCAGTGTGTTACAAGTTATATTTTAGCATGATAGCAACTGTTGAACCATTTCAACCATGATAAATAGTTTGTTTGCTTCTGAACTTCTCATGAGAAATGCTTATAAAACATACGTGTTTATACATGCCAAAAAAAAATATAATAATAATAAATAAATAAATTGAGAATCTTATCCTATGTTCAAGGTATATAAATTGATCAATCATTGTAGTGCTGGCTTAAACACAAGTTGCGTAGGATTGCATGATTAGTTATGTGTAGGAAACGTGTTAGGAACCAGAAAATGACATGTTGTGAATGTATTAATTTGATTGGGTATGAAAACCATACACCATACAAGGTCCTAAGTCTCCTACCTCGGTGGGAATGACAAGACTGTGTGAAGTTGCCCCATCAACTTTGCACCGTATGGGTTGTGTTAGTTAGCTTATGAACTTATATGCTAGAGATATGTCATGTTAAGGCTGTATGCTAGTATATAAGGTGTTGGGACAATTGTATGCGTTGTATGGTAAAACCTTTATGATAGATTGTATGCTGGTACGCTTTGACCACATAAACCTTTAAAAGAAACCTTCGTAGAGACTCGTATGCTATTTGAACCATTATTGCATGAAATGTGAATTTCAATGTTATTATGAATCGTGCGAAACTTAATTGGTCATTAAAGTACTAAATCAATCAATGGGTCCTCATGTTAACTTGATCAATCTTGTGTAAACCTGTGCTAATTGTTAATTGGTAGGTAAGATCAGACGTTTACGTTTTTGTTCGACATTGGGTTTATTAAACACTGATTGACTTGATGCACACACAATTTTCTCACATACTCAAATGCTCTTCTCTCCGATTCACCTGGGTTATTGGTAAATGCGAACATCTTCACTGAAAGCAGACACGGAATGGAAATCTCACTCCCAGCATTGGGTACAATAGTTGGAGGTTACTCAGACATGTTATGGTTCTTCTTCATATTGAAATTTTGATTTTGGTTACTTATGTATCATGTTACTCTGTTCAGCCTTGCCACTCAACACGATCACCATAATACGGTTGTTCGAATCTTCTCATTGAAGAACGTTTGATAGGAAATCACTTCTTATACTTTCGATTCGAATTTCTTTTAAAATCCACTAAAATTTTAACATCTTCTCGACATCAGGCAAACATTCTTGATCATAACATTCTTGACTCTTTTTGGAGTAGGAAACCTGAATTCTTTCGATACGTTACTGTCAATTCGACTCTTCAAGCAATTGTCACTGATTTAAATTTCGGGACGAAATTCTTTCAACAAGGGGATGATGTGACGACTGGGAATTTTTCTTTTTCTTTTCTTTGTGTCTAGCTCATTAACTTTTACCGCGTTACGCAATTTTCGAGGACGAAAATTCTTCAACAAGGGGATACTGTGACAATCCGACTTTTCAGGTCATTTTCTGACATTAATTGAACGTAAACCGTATTAAATGTTGTGTGAACATTTATGTGATTGACTGGGTTGACTTTAGCATTAAGGGTTCTGTGTGATCATCACTACGAGCATGCACTAAATTCAAACGATTGATATTCTATGGTTTTACCATTTATGATTTCATGTGATATATTTATATATAAGTTCACACAATTTATTCTATGATTTTATATGACGGCGTGCCATAGAAATTATACGGTTTGTTTTATAATTTTATGTGGCAATTGAACTTATGATTTTATGTGTTATACTTATATATATTCACATGTTATTTTACGATTTTATGTGACAATGTGTGACGTAATTATACCTAACGTTTTTATTATCTTATATGAGTAAATATACGTATCATTATGATTTCACTTCCATCATTTTATGTGAACCTAAAATAAATAATTATGGGTTATTAGTTATGATCTTATGTGACAATCGAGGTTTATATATTTTATAAACGTTACACGATTAATATATTTTGGCATCCCTCGTATATTCGTCGTTAAGAATATTTTCTGTTAACTCCGTCAAGAGTTCGTTAACCTATTTTAAACTTAAAGGGCTAACTTTGTCAACTCCCAAACTTATTTCTAGTAACCTAAACTTGGAGGGGTAAATTTGTAATTGTTTCAAACCTGGTTCCACCTTTGTAAGTATATGAGGGACTAATGGTGTCAATAGTCCAATGTTGAATTGATTGTCGGTCGGTTACGTGATTTACTTAGAACCGATGATCGTTTCGGTTTTGGTTTCGACCGATTCATCATCACCATCGTCGGTTACTTTTGGCACTTAAAGATCTAATTCAATGATTAAGAACTACACAAACTCTCAAACGTACACACTCACAACTCCCTCTCGCATCCTCTCCCTGTTCCCTCACGCTCTCTCTGTTTTCTTGGCGACAAGAAACCACCATAACTTACGATCCCGGCAAAAATTCACACCACCTAGCCACTGTTTACAATCGTTTGATACACCCCTGTGATCGCGAGTTTCCGACGAGCATCCAGGAGCAAACAGATTTGAGTTTCGTTAGCGTGCTCGGTGTTCGCGTTCGTGCTTCGACTCGTTTTTCGGCATCAAAAGCATATCAAAATCTCATCTTCGACACGAGGTAACCTTCTTTATTGTTAGTCGCACCTTTTTCTGGATCGTTTTGTGTTTTTCGCGATTTTCCGGTGACCGGAATGAAACTCCGGCCACCGGAGTTCTAAAGGTTGAAGATGACACGCGACTGAGTAATATTATATACTAGGAATGTCGGGTTAAATAACAATCGGGTCAGGCGCCTTAGTGGCTGGGTCTCTCGCGGTCTAACCACGAGGGCGCGGGTTCGACCCCCAGACTCCGCGTTTCTTTTTTAGCAGTCTGTTATGCATACAAGTTCAGTCAAGTCTCCACTGTTGTATAAAAAAAACCCGGCCCAAACTGGTTTCAAGTTGAAGTGTTGCCCCAGTGGTTAATGTGTTGCGATTTGATCAGTAGGTCGCCGGTTCGACCCTAGGCGCCTCCACACTTTTTTGGTTTTATTTTGGTTTGCGATTTTGAGCTTTTAGGGACCTAGAAACCGTACCAAAACTGTTGCTTTCCGTATCTTAAGCCCGTAAAAACATATTTGGAACCATTAAAACCCCGTAAATCGTATTTTGGACTTGTAAAATATGTTTAGCTTGTCATTTTAAATTAAAATATAGTTTTGACATCTATAAATATATATGTTGATATAAAAATTGTGGTTTTACATAAAAAGGTAAAATATGCATATTTTGAGTAGATTCATATATAAACGTATATCATTGGATTGTTATGGAAACAACCGAATAATTAATGAGAACCTTTAAATTATATATATATATTGTCCTCGCAAATTCGTTATTAACATCACATGAACGTTTAGTTAAATATATATATGTTATATATATTTATTTTTGAAATCTTTGAACTTAGAAAATATATAATGTATGTTTCGCGTTATTTCGAATATTGCTCGGATTTGGCACACGTGTCATCCTCGACTTGTTTTGAATTCCTCGATCCTTCGTTTTTGTCGTTTACGTTAGACTTAATAGTTTATAGAACACACACTTATACGTTCTTGCTCATTAGGTGATTGACTGCTTCACAAGACTCGTTCTTGCTACTTCCTTAATTGATTATCTAGAAATTTTTGCTGTGCAACCTAAGGTGAGTTTCACGGCCCCATTTTACTGTTTTAAACCCTGTTGGGGGAGATTAACATGCATGAACTATACAACTGAGATAATTAGACTTTTATATATCACTTGAAGTACTTGAAGCACATATACAACAAAGTCCTTCCTATGGTACCGTTAATATTAATGACGATAGTGGGAAATATATTGTAGTACTACTGGGTCTGACAAACCCCACCCGGGCCAGTCGCTCTGGCACGATTGGATATCGAACGGGTGTTATATTCGTCCTAAACACAACAAGGCAAACTGCATAAACTGTAAACAACTGTTAGCTTCGGTGACCATCAACGTGCGAAGTTTCATGTATGTAGCCTAGCTAGCTATTTGATATATATTAGTGATTATGCTCTTACAACTTGACTATTGTTGAATAGTCAATCTTAAACTCAACTTGATTGTTGTTGAACAATCAATTTTAAACTGAACTTGAACTGTCGATGAACAGTCGATTTACATTCAACTGATGAACTGATTAAACCTGTGAACTCACCAACCTTTGTGTTGACACTTTTTAGCATGTTATTTCTCAGGTTGCGGATGTTCGAGTATCACGAGTATGCATGCATGAGTCTTGAAACGCTTTTAATGTCTTTGAACAAGCCACGTCACTTTGGGTGACAAAGATTTTAAATAAGTACTTTTATTGTATTTACGCTTCCGCATTTGTAAAACTCTAATTTTATATTTTAATGAAATATGAAATGCTTTTATTAATTATTTGTCGTTTGGTGTAACAAATGGACGGTGATCCTGGTTACCTGTGCATACTCCACCAAGACGCTGTTTTAAATCTCGTGAGGGTGCGGATGCCTGAGGGCATGCCGGCTGCCAAAGCGGACAATATCTTGGTGCGACGGGTCTGGGCTGTTACAGTTGGTATCAGAGCCAGTCATCGGCCGGTGTGCCAGCGAGGACGCTGGTCCCCTAAGGGGGAGGATTGTAACATCCCACATTGGTGGGGAGGAGAACTAAGCATGCCTTTATGAGGGTGTGGATATGCCCCCACCAAGACGCGTTTTAACATCCGTGAGGGGCGGATGCCTGAGGGCATGCCGGCTGCCAAAGCGGACAATATCTTAGTGCGACGGGTCTGGGCTGTTATAGTGTCGAAACCTTGTGATATCTCGCATCTATGTCTCAAGGTAACGCTTCTTCTGTTGTTCCGCTTCATTTCGTCGTTTTTTTTATGTTTTACGTTTTTCCGGCGACCGGAGCTAGGGTTCCGGTCACCGGGTAATGGGTGTAGAATATGACATGGTTCGGGTACGAGTTATATGTTTTTGATGCGGGGTTATAACCAGACGCCAATCTGGCTTAACTGGTTAGGGCGCTGGTCTGGTTCGCGGGGGACGCGGGTTCGAAACCCGTCCCATACATTTTTCTGGTTTTGTTATGTTTCCTTCTTAAGAGCCGATCCTGGTCTCTGTTACTATATAAAACGATTGCCGGCCAGTTGTTGACGTGATCGGAAGACTGCCCCAGTGGTTAGATCGCTGAACCAGTGAAGGGGAGGTCGCGGGTTCGACCCCAGGCGGCCTCACCTTGTCTATATTTTTTTATATATTGCGATTTTAGGTTTCCTAGTAAATCAAAACTTCTTTAAAACCATTTCCTACAAATGTTTAAACCCATAAAATGTATATTGATTATCGAACTCGTAAAATTTGATGATTTGAACCAAAATATAGTTTTAAATAAATCTGTATGCATATTTTAACTCAAAAATCATGGTTTTACATAAAAAGGGCAAAATAGATATATTTTGCGTAATTTAATATACATATACGTATATCGTTGGTTTATTGAAAACGATTAGATACTTTTGGAGGAAAATTTATATATATATATACATATATATATATATATCGTTTTGTAACCCATTATTATCGTCATAACACGTTCGGTTTAAATATATATATTATATATATTTATTTTTGAAGTCTCTGAACTTAGAAAATATATAATATTAACATATATTGTATTTTTCTCGCGTATTTCGATAATCGCTCGGATTTGGCACAAGTGCCATCCTCGACTTGTTCCGGATTCCACGATCATTCGTTTTTGCCATTTCGTTGGATTTAATAACTTAAAGAACACACACTGATACATTTATGCTCGTTAGGTGATTGATTGCTTGCACAAGACTCGTTCTTGCTACTTGAATTAACTGTTTATTTGGAAACTTTGCTGAGCAACCTAAGGTGAGTTTCACGGCCCCATTTTACTGTTTTAAATCCTGTTGGGGGAGATTAACATGCATGATTTACACAACTGAGATAATTAGACTTTTATATATCACTTGAAGTACTTGTAGCACACTGATACAACAAAGTCCTTCTTATGGTACCGTTAGTATTAATGACGATAGCGGGAAATATATTGTAGTACTACTGGGTCTGACAAACCCCACCCGGGTCAGTCGCTCTGACACGATTGGATATCGAACGGGTGTTATATTCGTCCTAAACACAACAAGGCAAACTATAAACAACTGTTAGCTTCGGTGACCATCAACGTGCGAAGTTTCATGTATATAGCCTAGCTAGCTATTTGATATATATTAGTGATTATGCTCTTACAACTTGACGTTATTGAACGGTCAACTTAAACTGAACTTGAAATGTTATTGAACTGTTAAATCTCTGAACTCACCAACCATTGTGTTGACACTTTAGCATGTTATTTCTCAGGTCGCTAAACTGGATTGTCTATCACGAGCTAGGATGCACCACATAAGGATTACTAATGCCATGCATGCATCATAGACTTATTTATTTTTTTAAACTCATTAACTTTTGGTTTGCGCATGTTTTGGCGCTTGAACAATCATTACAACTTTTGTCGTTTAAGCTTCCGTATTTAAAAACGCATTTACTCTGGTTTTACTTTTACATTGCATATAGACTGTTCGTATGGCTAATGTGTTCGATCCTAGTTTGTCACGCTCCCTGCGGCGCGTTGGCGCGCGTGGGATTTTTGGGGTTGTGACATATGTAAACAAACTTATACTTGTGGTGACTTTGCAAACAACTTATCAAATGTTTTAAACACTTGTTTTCTTAAACCTATGACTCACCAACTATGTAGATAGTTGACTCTTTTTGCGTGTTTTTCAGGTGGTGGAAAACAAGCGTGTTTATAGCTAGGAAGCCTATGGACCTAGTTAGGGTTATGTTAAAAGAAAAAGAAACCTAAAATGGTTTTAAGAAAAAAAAACAAAAAAATAAAACAACGTTTTCTTTGCAGATGCGTTTTTCCGGCGATGTCGCCGCCGGCGACCGCCGATTCGCCGGAATGAATATTAAAACTCGATTTACTCCTCCGTTTTGCTTCAAATTGATGTCATAACGTTCCGAATCATGATTATAGCGTTAATGTGAGCTTAAACCATTCTTGATTGCGGTTTAATAATCCAAAACTCATAACCGTTCGGGATTTAAAACATCGAAATAGCTCGCATTTAACGTGTTTTGAAGCCTATAAATAGATCCCCCATCATCCCCTAACCGTTTGCGTACTCTAAAACCTCAAAAATATAGCGCAAAACCGCCCTGCAACTACGATTTCCTTCGTCGCCTCCGGCGAACTTCGTTTTTCCATTTTCCGGCAACGATTCGAGGTAATTTTTACACCCTTCTGTTTGGAATTCATCAAGGAATGAAAGCCCTAAGTTAATTTTAGGATCTAAGTACGTTTAAGGGGTCAATTTCGAGCTCAAAGGGTTAGGGTTTTTCGGGTGGTTAAATGGGGAAGAAGATGAAGTGCGAGAACAACATATTAATAGTCCTTTCGAAATTATAACCAACAAAGGCCGTAGCCTAGTTGGTCGGATGTCATGATTTTAACCACAAGGTCACGGGTTCGAAACCCTTGACCGTCTTTTTTTGTTGTTTCTTTTTCTTTTCTCTATTTCTCTTTCATTGTAAACCATTAAAACCTCCTAAAACACTATAATTATTCTAGAAAATTTTAAATATACTTATTTAGTGTTAGAAACTCCTATAAAATGTATAAATCATTGTTTTTCAAACCTTATAAATATATATATATATATATATATATATATATATATATATAAACTTTATTTTTGAAACAAATAAACTTTATTATTTTTATATTTTTTAAACATCCACTTAATTGTTTAATAATTTATTTATTAAATAAATCATCAAAGCGTTTCAATTCTTTTACTGATGTTCCTAAAACGAAACGTTGTCATTTGATTTAAAATCTTATAGAACTTTATCTAAACGCATTTATTTTTAAGAAACCTTTATTCGGTTACCACTTTAACCAATTCATTATTTCATTCGATAATTTATTTATTTACTTAATTATACATTCATTTATTTAGTTATTAATAAAATTATTTTGTCATTTATCTACTTAATTGTTAATTCATTTTTACCTAGTCATTCAATTATTTTATTAGGCCATTTA
>JBCNJP010000001.1:1077253-1120641 GCA_039602395.1 Deinandra increscens subsp. villosa
GAAGCTGGTGGACCATACTATAGAGGTAGAACATGTCAGTGCTGGTGACAAGCTCCTGGCCCTCACCACGTGCTGTGATAGAACATGTAATCAGCCGGTGCACGTAGCGGATCACGGGGTTAGGGACGGATGTGATCTTCCCACTGTTGACCCCGAATCGACGCCTCGAGATAGTAGACCACCAGGTCTTCATGTTGTCCTCGTCGGCGGCAAGAGGGGCGGCAGTGTAGAAGGGGGTGCGGGTCTCATCCTCTGTGTACAACCCTGATAGAACGGCGAACTCACGTAGGGTCAACATGTAATCGGTCCCAAACATAGAAAAGGCAATCCGCCGGCGCTCCTCACGGTGAGTAGGGGGGCCTGAGGCATAGGACCCGATGGCTCAATGTATGTGAACGTACAGAGGAACTCAGCCAGCAGCTCTCTGTACGTGGGGAGGTCCGCAGCTCTGAACAGACGCATCCACGGCGTATCATCACCAACCACGGCCTCTAACTGCTCGCTGCCCTGGATCATGCACGATCCATGAGAAATCTGCCGCCATTGTCCCCCCTACTGGCATGTGAGTGATCTTCGTCTTCCTCTGAGACCCAACTGTTCCAGGAGCGAAATTGAGGTATGCGCTTGTAACTGCACCTTCAACAACATTCCTTCGTCTATGCGCCATAATACCTATAAATGAATAATAAATAAATAATATTAGGTTTTAATAATAGATAAATAATATTATAACATATTTTATTAAATAAATAAATAAATAAATAAATAAATAATATTAAGTTAAATAAATAAATAATATTAATTAATAGGTTTTAATAGTCAAGATATAAATAATATTTATTATTAGGTTTTAATAATAGATAAATAATATTATAACATATTTTATTAAATAAATAAATAAATAAATAAATAATATTAAGTTAAATAAATAAATAATATTAATTAATAGGTTTTAATAGTAAAGATATAAATAATATTTGTTATTAGGTTTTAATAATAGATAAATAATATTATAACATATTTTATTAAATAAATAAATAAATAAATAAATAAATAAATAATATTAAATATTAAGTTTTAATAATAAAGAAATAAATAATATTAAATATTAAGTTTTAATAATAAAGAAATAAAGAATATTTATTATTAGGTTTTAATAATAAAGAAATAAATAATATTATAACATATGTTATTAAATAAATAAATAATATTATTTAAAAAAAAATCAAAATTCAAACCGGGGCGGTTTGCCTTTAAAGGGGCGGTTTGTTCTTCGATTTTTTTTCCCAGCCTACGTTTAATCGTTTTCAAGCCAAATAACTAATATAAATCAAGAGTTCAACCACCATTTATACAATTTCAGAGAAAGGGGTATGTATATCATCTAAAAAACTTAGATCTAAAGTTCATAATCTAGGTTTCTAACACTATTTTCTAGGGTTTTTAAAGTTCATAATCTTAATATAATTGAAGAAGAAGTGTTTCTACGTACCTTTGAGTGTCGGAGGAGGAGGATTTTGCGTCGTGAGCTCGAAAAAAACGAAGTTCGATTCCTGGTGGCGGCTGGGTTTTTAGGGTTTTTGTTAGTGTTTTTTGGTGGGGATGAACAAACTGCCCTGGTTAGAGGGTTTTATTTCAGGTTCGAACCGGGCCGGTTTGGCCTATCCGGTCCGGTTTCCTTTATTATTATTTTTTTTAATTTTTTTATTGTCTTTATTGTTAACATTATTATTATTATTATTATTATTATTATTATTATTATTATTATTAACAATATTACTAATATTACTGTTATTATTATTATTATTATTGTTAACAATATTACTAGTATTACTGTTATTATTATTATTATTATTATTATTATTTATTTACAATACACGGTGAATCAAATCAATTAACAACATATCATGTCTCTAAGTCAAAATACGTTGATGATTTGGTTGCTTCGATATGTTTGCGATATATTTCCAGACGTTCTCGGAACACATCCAGCCATTCTGCAGCGTCGTCGCTTCGTTTTTTCACCCAAAGCTGGTTTGGCGTTGGCATTGGATAATCATTCTTCAGTTGCAGATGGATGAAATGAGACTCGCCGCAAACATGTCCTATAGATACGACTCTCGGATTTTCAATTGTTTTGGGACCCTCTAGTATTGGGAAGCAGGTTATAGACCCTCTCAGTGAGAAGCAATGCACAATACAACGGAAGCAATGTGCAATGACAAGACCAGTGTATGGCATATCCATCCAGTGCTCTTTCGGGGCAAAGCTAATCCCTCTCCACTTAATCGTCTTGTAAAGGTCGTTATAACCGTTGTAGTTTCCCTCATGAGAGTCTAATACGTATTCCCAGAGCGGTCTGTTCTTCTCCATCTCTAATGTAAGTTCGTCCCGAAGCCACTGCCACTTTTGTTGGCTGTAACCCAACCCTTTGCAAATCGCCCGAAAACCGCAGTTACCGTCGCCTACAACGTCCTCTACTACTGTGATATACTCATGAAAATAAGCAGGAAGCTCGTGCTTGTACAAGTTAAAGTAGTTCTCGCTTATACCGGGTGCTTCCATTTTTTCTTTCCCTTTGCTGCGAGACTTTGAAGTCGTTGATTGTGTTCTCGGTGCGTCTGGAGTAACAAACTGACTGCTTTTGCCCGGGTGCACCTTTGGCTCTTGTGAGCCGACGTATGAGCTATGCCTCGGGAGGTCTGGTGTAGTCTTGTCTGGGCCGGTATAGGAACTGTGTCTCTGACGTTCCCGTGACTTTTTCTCTTTGGCCTGAGATGGTGGACGCCCACGGTTATCGGTTTTAACCTGCGGCTCCCTCTTGCCTGAACCGCTTGAGTTGAACACACCCTTTAACTTTGCCATGTATTGTCTCCTTATATTTTCTGGTTTTGACATCACGGTATTTTTAATCTCTTCAAAATCGGCCTCATAGTTAATAGGCTCTTCCTCGTACGGGTGTGCCGGGGTGTCAATATCAAGCTTTTGCCAGAAGGGGTCAATGTCTCTTAAAGGAATGGCTGAGCCTGTAATAGTACACACAGTTAATAAAATGCTTACA
Organism: Deinandra increscens subsp. villosa; assembly: GCA_039602395.1. Taxonomy (NCBI): domain Eukaryota; kingdom Viridiplantae; phylum Streptophyta; class Magnoliopsida; order Asterales; family Asteraceae; genus Deinandra; species Deinandra increscens. The sequence goes on from JBCNJP010000001.1 coordinate 1,080,315, forward strand.
TTTTTTTTAACATAAAATACATATATAATTTTTGTTACCTGTCTGCTCGTAACGTTCCAGCCGACAAGCACACGGCAGTCCAGAACCGGTGAAGAGCTGACATCCACACGTAACATTCATCTCACGGAACTTTCCCATCCTATCCCTCTCCCGGTCCAACAGATCAAGATATTTATGCGATACCCTACCGCGTAGGTAGTCAAACATACGGTTCCTATGATGGCGCATAACCTTTATCTTGCTCGTGGCCAACGCAGCTCTCAACTCGCCCGTCTGGGAATCGACAACTCCGTGTACATGCTTCACGAGTTGCTGAAGTGAAGCGTTGGTGGTTTTAAGATATAGCTTTAGAGCTGCGTGCTCGCTCTCGACCCGGCTCGTTGTATGTTGCCCGAAATTACGAGCTTTGTTGGTCCATGCCGAGATGAACATAACCTTAAACCGATCGGTCAACCAGTTCTTATCCAGATACTCCAGAACATCTGCATAATTATTAAAATTAGACACCGTGACCATATGCACGTGAATAAAACAATTGCATTTTCAATAATGGTAATTTACCTGGCCGGTTGATTTTAACAAGTCCTTTGTAGATGTTATTTCTGTTCATCTGGTACAGCTGCTCGTTCGAAGACTCACACAAATACGACCAGTCACGGGTAAAATTATCCCATGTATACACGCCCCTATTGCTAAACTTTTGCCTGCAATTTGTGAAGATATTCTCCTGAATATGCCACCTGCAAAGCTGACGAGAAGCGTCCGGAAATACCTTCCCACATGCATTAACAAGGGCAAGGTCCTTGTCTGTTAAAATCACCCGTGGCATGTAACACTGTCACACCCTCAAAATCCATATGCGGAGTATAACCGCGAGGCGTGTGACAAACCAGGATCCGAGTCATTAGTCATACCAAACCATGCAAAAACAGTTTTTAGAGAAATGCGGAAGCGTAAATAAAAGTAATAACGATGTTGCGCAAAACACGCGCTAAACCCAAATAAAAATAAACCAACGGGGTTTTAAAATGTGTTGTAGACCCAATGCAAACCATGCGTCCTAATTGTGCTCCAGACCTAGATACCTGTGAAAGACATGCTATGTGGGTCAGCGCAAAGGCTGGTGAGTTCATAAATATCAATGCAAGAAAGAGTAAATGTTTGCTGTAAAGATGTTTACACCATAAATGTTTGTAAGATGTTTGTACCATGGTAATCATAACCGTATTTGTAGCTAGCTAGGCCAATGATGCTATCACTATGTGGTTCGCAACCGAAGCGTGACTGTTTGTGTTTGTAATGCCTTCCACCACCGCCTAACACGGACGATGATGATACTGTCTAGGCTAATATTACACCCGTTCGACATCCAGTCGAGTTAGAGCTACTAACGCGGGTGGGGTTTGTCAAACCCAGTAGTACTACCAAAGATTACCTCGCTTTCTCAATAAACTAACGGTTTGAAATATAAGGACTTGTAATTCGTGTTATGTGTCGCACATACGTGATCAGCCAATACAATTATATTACCAGAACTGTTTGTAGCATGCTCCTTTCTCTAACTGAAATACTTAGAGAAAATGTTCGAGAACTCACCTTTGGGGGCTCGGCATAATGCTTTAATAAAAGTGTTGATGAATTCGACGAATCACCTATATATTTGTAACTGTGTAAGGCTACAGTGCATGAACAACCGGACTGACTCGATCGACCCTGACGACACGTTGGTGAACCGTTAACAAGTGTGTTTGTTTGTTTGGTTAAACTTTCCAAATCCAGAAGGTTTCCACATTTATTATATTTTCATATATAGCAAGTCATCAAATAGAACATGTAAAAATGTGCTACACGTATCCTAGCATGCACCTAAGTCATGTCATTAGCCAAACAACTATGTCCTAAGTTGACCAATTAACCCAAGTAGCATGTACTTCATATATATGGCACATATCTCATGTTAAGAATGTACATTGGTGGATCCCACAAGTTTCATACAAGGGTTTCTAGTTTGAACATGTTGGCCATGTACATAAAACTACTATGATCCACTATCACTCATAAGGTTCTTAAAAAAATGCCGTTACATAACTTTTCGCAATTAGTTGAACTCCCACATTTTATAAACAATAGCACACAGATATAATGACCACTCACCATAAAAAATCTCAAACACAACATTAACTTAGCAAGGCCAAATAATTTATTTCGTCAACACATTTCAGAAATACGGAGTTGTTGCGCACTGATTTTGCGAGGGCAGAAAGGAGGTAGAAACCTTAGTTAAATGAAGTGCCACCACTTGGGTTTGAAAGCTAACACATTAAGGTAAATTCTGAAAAAAGAATCACCCAAATCCGTTAAGAATTGAGTGAGTTATGACCTCACGAAGTTGACTCAAAATCTTGACACCAAGCTGTCTCCAAAACGTGATTACTTCAATGTTTGATTAAAATTCTTTTTGATCATTGCTATAAATTTCTAAACACAATTAGATGATTACCAGCCCTTGCTAATCTTCACAACAGCAGCAAAGCACATTAAACACCACATAATACACCTATCAGGTCACTTTCATGAGGTGTGGGTTAGGGAGGAGCTGGATACATAAAAAAAAATAAAACCGATGGACAGAAGGCTAGAACCCACGACCACCCGTTGTTGTGTTAGACGACTGACCATTGGGACAGTCGTTTGTTGATGTTCAAATCCAGTTTACTATATATTTAACCAGTCCTGAGTTGCAGTCATCTTCTCCACATCAAGCACTAACTCGACGTGTTTCCCCACTAATGAACCAGAAGCTAATCGAACCCTTTCACACCTCAATCCTCAATAAAAACATTAATACAAATCACAATCATCAAGGGTCATCTTTAAATGTTGCAACAGTTCACTCCTAAGAACAATCATAATTTATAGATTTAAGTTTTTGTCAATTAGCATGTGTATTCCATCAGATTTCTATGGAACCAAAAACGTATATCATGCATTACTACACATACCACATCATATTATAACAGTTAAGGACATGTAAGATCGTGGATTAAAGATCGAAACACATTAGAGTTTTCGTAAGGAAGAACCAAGAGAAACGGGAGTTGGCTACCTTCGGTTTGCTCGTTCTCGACTACTCCTTAGAACGGTTTGATGTGAGCGGGCTGTGTAGCAGTCCCTGGTACCCTCTGGCTGCTCCTGTGGCCTCTAGTTGTCATGGAATAGTAGGTAGGAGCTGCTGATATATTGGGGAGAAAAAGGAGTGATCGCTATGAGGTGTGGAGGAGGGAAATCGAGAGAGTTTCCGTCAAAAACAAAAAGGAAGAGTGTGGGTAGCGGCTGATTAAGAGGAAGGGATGAGGGTTTATAGAACCACTTGGTGTTTGAATTTTATTCTTATCCTATCCCCAAACTCCTACTCAATTGATCTCTTCCTTTCTTTTTATTATTTTTTTTTAATTTCTTTTTTTTGTAACTTACATCCAACAACAAGGAGTCGTGATATATATATATATATATATATATATATATATATATATATATATATATATATAATATATATCTTTATCTATTTATTTATTTTCATCATCAATTTCCTTTGTATTAGGTTCCCTAGTAGGGTAATTTATACGCTTCATAATCCAAGTAACTTAAGATTTACGTAGTTCGCCTACATTTCTAGTAAAACTCATTAGTCTATAATGACACATAGTATAATACAGAATCATGCTCACGTAAGTCAACTTGCATGCAATGTCATATAATTTCAGGAAGTCCCACATCGTACCATTTATGTTTCTTCGATAAATGTTTTGTTAATTAGCCACCAACGTTTAGGATTGACTCGAACTGTGTGTGAATGTTTGTGGACTCGACACATCTAACGATCCTATTGGATGTATGAATACATGAATGCTCAAAGTAAACAACCGTTCGTGTTCGTGTTCGTCCGAAAAATTTCCTGAATTTTTGCCGGGTGTCACATCATCCCCTTGTTGAAGGAGTTTTCGTCCCGAAAATTAAGATCGTTGCTCGTTCACTAGACACATAGAAAAATAAAATTTTCAGTTGTCACATCATCCCCTTGTTGAAAAAAAAAAATTCGTCCCTGAAATTTAAGTGTTACTTACGTTGACCGGCGTTTGTCTGTTCGAATAATTGTGTACACTTTTCGTATATTCTAATCGCCGTGTTTCATTATGATCTTCGATCTTTGCCTCAAGTTTCCAACAAACCTTGTAGTTTGATACATTTATATATTCGCGATGTTTCCCGGTTGGCTCATTGTTTTCACTGGTTTCCAGTGAATTATGATTGTTCATCGCGTTTCAACTCCTCGAGTGGAATGGTGAGTGTTTCGTGTGATAACCACTCTTCTGGTTAGATGCAGGAAACACATGGCTTATAATACGTGTACATGTACAACCTCCCGGTAGGTTCACCCTCATGCTACCGGAGTAATTCTATTTGCGATCTCGGATAATTCCTCATGCGTTAAGACTGGCTTGCCGTGTTGTCCAAAAAACGAACGACCCTTAATAGAGAGAGACATTCAATCGGATGTTTGCCGTCATAGCTCCTCTGCCGTTTGCAAGAAGCTGCCATACAGTCTCGAGTTTGCATATCCTCCCTGGTACCTCATGTACCGCTTAGGATCCATGAGCTGTATCACCAACCACTGCCCAACAGGGGGTGACCTACACTTTTATCCGTAGGATTGCATCAAATGGTGCATTCTAAATGCTAGTGTGTTAATTGTTGTTCTAACGAACTCTGCCAAGTGTTTGAAGCGTTTCTTAGTTGTTGTCGAAATCCATCGAACGTGCCCTAGGCATGTTCTCTGATGATATGCGTGGGTTCGTTCACTCCACTCATAGGTTTGAGGATGATACGTAGCGCTCGTGTCTATGCGTGTTCCCAACGCCTTCTGTAATGCTTTCCGGAACGAGATGTAAATTGAATATCGCAACCTGATATGGTTGAAGTGGCATCTCATGCCGTGAGATGATCTCTTACCTGCCAGGCTGAGATAACTTCTACATTCTGCCAGTCCTTTTGATCATTAGAAAGTGTGTAGGTTTGGTCCTTTGACCAAGGATCACCGAGATCGTATCACGCTCGCCTGATGTTCGAGGTAGTTTGGTTCTAGTGTCCATAGATGCTTGTCTCCACTTCACCCAAGGATGTTTCTGATTTTAATAGTTTGGATAACTGCTGATGTAGGATCTTAACCTTGGGTTGAATCAGACAGTTACCCCCTACCAGTTCTAATTTCGGCCTTCACTTTAATCATTAGTAGAGTACTTTCCAATGTTTGTACCATTTATCCGTACCAACTATGAGTTTCATACGTTATTTGCTTAATGAGATTCTAGTACCAGAACTCTCATATATTGATGAATCTCATCTAGTTCGCCCTCAAAGAGTTTGTCGTTTGCTCGTAAGAATCTCGTCCCTACAATAGTTTCTTACAGTGCCTCGAGTTGAGCGTCCTGAGATTGCTCTAGTGGTCCCGTGCATATAGTGAGTTGGAATGTCCGGGCTTGATTAAGTTGAGGGGTTTTCTTTCTGCTTAGGGAACCAGCTACGATGCTACACTTGCTTCTATGATATCTAGGGCTGGTTCTTGGCCTGATTCCTAGTCCCACTTCCAAAGCACCATTAGTGTTTATATATAGGGTGTACCGCAGCTAACCCACCACACCTTTGGTATTCCAGAAGCGTACTAGTCGCCTACTAGAACCGCCTTCCCTCTGGTTGGTAAGTAGGCGAGTTTAGAGATATGATAAGATATGATAAGGGCTCATAATGATAGCGAGGACATATGGATCCGCCCCATGCCGTTGTGCCTGCGAATACTTGTTTGTGTAATCTCTTCTAAACTATTATAATCTATGAAGGTAGTGCACCTCTGGTGCGTTTCAAATGTAAGTTCCATTACCTCAAGGTTCTATATCATAGGTAGTGTAGTTCCAGTCGTGGATCTTTAACTAGTGTGAAGCGTAACCAGTATACTCCTCGGTAGGTCATATGTGGTATCCAGCTAATATTTGAAACTTCTGCGCCCTTGTTAGAGTCTTGGGCGCCTCCCAGTCCTTGATAGCCTCGACCCTTTTTGGTTCGACACATGATCCATTCTTCTTAACCACGTACACTAGGAGTTTGGCCTTCCGAATCTAGAAGTCGCATTTTGAGAATTTAGTGTATGGCTTCTCTTGTCTCGATCGTTACAGGGTCACTCGCAACTGTTCCTGATGTTCTTCCTTGTCTTTGGTGTAGGTTCATATATCATTTTTGCAGGCAGTGACAAGTTTGTCATGGTACGGTTTACATACTGTACATATATAGTCCATGGGTATGCAGATGTATTGGTTATTTCAAAGGCATGTCCCAAAACTCGAAGTGTCCAAGCCCCATGTGGAACACCATTTTGGAAATATCCTTCTCCGTTATCCTTGGCTGAAAATGATCTAGTCTTAATTTTTAATCCTTGAATAGGAGTTCGACTCCTTGTGCTGGTTGAACCAGTCATTGGCTCGGGGTAAGGGTACTTGTTCTATGGAGCATATGGATTCTAGTTCGAAAGGCTCTGTTTGGCGATCGTGTTGGAATAGCTCTTGCTTCATCAATGGATAGTGTTTCCTGAAATATCCCGTTTTTCCGCACTCGTAATAACCGTGTTGCTGATGCTGCTTTCCTTGTGTCGCACCCTAGAAATCCTTTGCATAATGGCTCATTTTTCCGCATTGCTTGCATCGATACTTGTTACACTGCCCTCGGTAGTGATAATCACATTTACTGCACTGTGGTTATTTGACGGCGTAGGCACTCTGATCCTGTTCCCCGGAGATGTTCTGATTGATAGCCATGTTGTTGTCAAACATTCCTTGTTTATGCGACGGTTGGTTTGAAAATGACGCCCTGTTGTTGTTGTTAGTCCATTTTCTTTTATTGTCCATGGAAGTAGTCACTGCACCCTGTCTAGGTAGGATACCCTGGTTTACTGCTTGATCTCTGAGCTTGTGGGCTATATGGATAGCCTGTTGAATTGTTTATGGGGTTTGAGATCGTTACCCCTTCCCGGATATGTGGGACTAAACCCGCAATATACATCTCGACCCTGTTATATGTAGGTTCCGTCAATTTCGGGCATAAGGTGGCCAATTCCTGAAAATGTGTCGTGCATGTTTCTATCTCGGAGCCTTCCATTTCCAGTCTCCTAAACTCTCCCTCTAGTTTATGGATCTCTTCTTGAGGATAATATTCCTCCTTAATCGCATTCTTGAATTCATCCCACGATATGGCACTTGCATCCACAAGTCCCAACATCTGTACCTGTGAAATCCACCATACGAGGGCTGGTCCCTCCAAATTTCTTGAAGCGAACTTCACTTGGTTATTAGGGAGGCACCTGTACCCTATGAACATGGTTGCAGTTTCTTCCATCTAGGTTCAAGCTAAATTAAATGTTGTTGTGAGCTGTAGAGGCAACGAAACCCTCTTCCTCGGGCACGTTGTTTTGAACCTGTAGTGCGTTAGCGATCATTTGCTCTGCTGTCACTGCCCTAGCCTTAGCCATCTCAGCTCTAGCCTCAGCTACGGCAGCCCGGTTCTCAGCTTCCATTACCCTGAGATTGTGTATCCAGTCTTTTGCTCAGCATAAGTTGCCAATCAGTGTGGTGCTTATCGACAACACCCAGTTTATGATGAATTTTTTTCTATACGATCCTTGGTGTCCCTCTCGTGCTTGAGAAGACTTGTAGTTGCGCTTGAAGTTCTTCGTATGTCCCCTAGTTCACGGTGCACACGGGCCACGACTGCTGCGAGGGCTTGATCTTTGTGATAAGGTAGGATTGGTAATGTGCGAGTAAAATGTGAAATGTCCGCTGATGGTGGTAGGGGCACATCCTCCTGATGAATCCAAGTTTCCACCAAGTCAATGTACCACTGCCAGTCTCCATTGTCTTCCTCAGGACGGTAATTATACGTAGGTCCCTCATAGGTGTTAGCGTCATTGATCAGATTTGCACGACGCTCCTTTAGTTCAGATGATGTCGATGATGTGTGTTGCAGAGTTGGCTTCTTGTCGTTTACGAATGATGAAGGGGATGAAGGTGCATGGGAAGATGATCGACCAGCCATGTCTGTAACATAATATATATATATATATATAGATAGATAAAGATATATATAATGAATGAAATGCTTGCACAAAATAAATATCAAGTGTGTGTTCTCGACTTCTCGTGTATGACTAATGCAACTCTAAGGCTATAGTTGGCCTACATGCAAGACCTAGTTCACTATAACCAATGGCTCTGATACCAATCTGTCACACCCTCAAAATCCACATGCGGAGTATAACCGCGAGGCGTGTGACAAACCAGGATCCGAGTCATTAGTCATACCAAACCATGCAAAAACAGTTTTTAGAGAAATGCGGAAGCGTAAATAAAAGTAATAACGATGTTGCGCAAAACACGCGCTAAACCCAAATAAAAATAAACCAACGGGGTTTTAAAATGTGTTGTAGACCCAATGCAAACCATGCATCCTAATTGTGCTCCAGACCTAGATACCTGTGAAAGACATGCTATGTGGGTGAGCGCAAAGGCTGGTGAGTTCATAAATATCAATGCAAGAAAGAGTAAATGTTTGCTGTGAAGATGTTTACACCATAAATGTTTGTAAGATGTTTGTACCATGGTAATCATAACCGTATTTGTAGCTAGCTAGGCCAATGATGCTATCACTATGTGGTTCGCAACCGAAGCGTGACTGTTTGTGTTTGTAATGCCTTCCACCACCGCCTAACACGGACGATGATGATACTGTCTAGGCTAATATTACACCCGTTCGACATCCAGTCGAGTTAGAGCTACTAACGCGGGTGGGGTTTGTCAAACCCAGTAGTACTACCAAAGATTACCTCGCTTTCCAATAAACTAACGGTTCGAAATATAAGGACTTGTAATTCGTGTTATGTGTGCACATACGTGATCAGCCAATACAATTATATTACCAGAATGTTTGTAGCATGCTCCTTTCTCTAACTGAAATACTTAGAGAAAATGTTCGAGAACTCACCTTTGGGGGCTCGGCATAATGCTTTAATAAAAGTGTTGATGAATTCGACGAATCACCTATATATTTGTAACTGTGTAAGGCTACAGTGCATGAACAACCGGACTGACTCGATCGACCCTGACGACACGTTGGTGAACCGTTAACAAGTGTGTTTGTTTGTTTAGTTAAACTTTCCAAATCCAGAAGGTTTCCACATTTATTATATTTTCATATATAGCAAGTCATCAAATAGAACATGTAAAAATGTGCTACACGTATCCTAGCATGCACCTAAGTCATGTCATTAGCCAAACAACTATGTCCTAAGTTGACCAATTAACCCAAGTAGCATGTACTTCATATATATGGCACATATCTCATGTTAAGCATGTACATTGGTGGATCCCACAAGTTTCATACAAGGGTTTCTAGTTTGAACATGTTGGCCATGTACATAAAACTACTATGATCCACTATCACTCATAAGGTTCCTAAAAAAATGCCGTTACATAGCTTTTCGCAATTATTTGAACTCCCACATTTTAAAAACAATAGCACACAGATATAATGACCACTCACCATAAAAAATCTCAAACACAACATTAACTTAGCAAGGCCAAATAATTTATTTCGTCAACACATTTCAGAAATACGGAGTTGTTGCGCACTGATTTTGCGAGGGCAGAAAGGAGGTAGAAAACTTAGTTAAATGAAGTGCCACCACTTGGGTTTGAAAGCTAACACATTAAGGTAAATTCTGAAAAAAGAATCACCCAAATCCGTTAAGAATTGAGTGAGTTATGACCTCACGAAGTTGACTCAAAATCTTGACACCAAGCTATCTCCAAAACGTGATTACTTCAATGTTTGATTAAAATTCTTTTTGATCATTGCTATAAATTTCTAAACACAATTAGATGATTACCAGCCCTTGCTAATCTTCACAACAGCAGCAAAGCACATTAAACACCACATAATACACCTATCAGGTCACTTTCATGAGGTGTGGGTTAGGGAGGAGCTGGATACATAAAAAAAAATAAAACCGATGGACAGAAGGCTAGAACCCACGACCACCCGTTGTTGTGTTAGACGACTGACCATTGGGACAGTCGTTTGTTGATGTTCAAATCCAGTTTACTATATATTTAACCAGTCCTGAGTTGCAGTCATCTTTTCCACATCAAGCCCTAACTCGACGTGTTTTCCCACTAATGAACCAGAAGCTAATCGAACCCTTTCACACCTCAATCCTCAATAAAAACATTAATACAAATCACAATCATCAAGGGTCATCTTTAAATGTTGCAACAGTTCACTCCTAAGAACAATCATAATTTATAGATTTAAGTTTTTGTCAATTAGCATGTGTATTCCATCAGATTTCTATGGAACCAAAAACGTATATCATGCAATACTACACATACCACATCATATTATAACAGTTAAGGACATGTAAGATCGTGGATTAAAGATCGAAACACATTAGAGTTTTCGTAAGGAAGAACCAAGAGAAACGGGAGTTGGCTACCTTCGGTTTGCTCGTTCTCGACCACTCCTTAGAACGGTTTGATGTGAGCGGGCTATGTAGCAGTCCCTGGTACCCTCTAGCTGCTCCTGTGGCCTCTAGTTGTCATGGAATAGTAGGTAGGAGCTGCTGATATATTGGGGAGAAAAAGGAGTGATCGCTATGAGGTGTGGAGGAGGGAGATCGAGAGAGTTTCCATCAAAAACAAAAAGGAAGAGTGTGGGTAGCGACTGATTAAGAGGAAGGGAGGAGGGTTTATAGAACCACTTGGTGTTTGAATTTTATTCTTATCCTATCCCCAAACTCCTACTCAATTGATCTCTTCCTTTCTTTTTATAATTTTTTTTTAATTTCTTTTTTTTGTAACCTACATCCAACAACAAGGAGTCGTGATATATATATATATATATATATAATATATATCTTTATCTATTTATTTATTTTCATCATCAATTTCCTTTGTATTAGGTTCCCTAGTAGGGTAATTTATACGCTTCATAATCCAAGTAACTTAAGATTTACGTAGTTCGCCTACATTTCTAGTAAAACTCATTAGTCTATAATGACACATAGTATAATACAGAATCATGCTCACGTAAGTCAACTTGGATGCAATGTCATATAATTTCAGGAAGTCCCACATCGTACCATTTATGTTTCTTCGATAAATGTTTTGTTAATTAGCCACCAACGTTCAGGATTGACTCGAACTGTGTGTGAATGTTTGTGGACTCGACACATCTAACGATCCTATTGGATGTATGAATACATGAATGCTCAAAAATAAACAACCGTTCGTGTTCGTGTTCGTCCGAAAAATTTCCTGAATTTTTGCCGGGTGTCACAAATAACATTGACTTGGTGGCGGTTTTTCAGCCGGCACCCAAGGTTTTTATCTAGGATTCCTAGGGGCGACTCGAAGGATTCTGGAGTTTTCCTCGCTAAAATCCTTGTGTTATCATCCCAACTTGGATTACTTGCTCACTTGATAGTTAAGCACACTACCTCACAATCTAAGTTTGGAATACAGGATTCCTAAGTGAATTTTTGACCAAAACAAAGACTGCCTTCTTAAATGGTTACTTTGATGAAGAAGTCTATATGGATCAACCTGAAGGGTTTATTGATCCAGAACATCCCAACCAAGTATGCAAGCTTCAAAGGTCCATTTATGGACTAAAGCAAACATCAAGAAGTTGGAATAAACGGTTTGATGAAGAAATCAAAAAGTTTGGTTTTGTTCAGAATCCCGATGAGCTATGTGTATATCGCAAAGCTAGTGGGAGTAATGTTACTTTCCTTGTCTTATATGTAGATGACATATTGATTATAGGAAAACACATTCCAATGTTGCAAGATGTAAAATCCCATCTTGGAAAGTGTTTTGCCATGAAAGACTTGGCAGAAGCAGCATTCATTCTTGGAATCAAGATCTATAGTGATAGAACTAAGCGGTTGATTGGACTAAGTCAAAGTGCTTATATTGATAAGATCTGGAAGAGATTCAAGATGGAGAATTCCAAGCGTGGTACAGTACCTATGCAGGAAGGACTTGGTCTATCGGTCAAACAAGGTGCTTCTACACCTGATGAGGTGAAGCGTATGCAAAGAGTTCCGTATGCTTCGGCTGTAGGCTCTATAATGTATACGGTGAGATGCACTAGACCTGATATAGCGTTTGAGCAAAATATCGTTACCCGATTTCAACAGAATCCAGGTGAAAGTCACTGGACTGCTGTTAAGACCATTCTTAAGTACCTACGGGCTACTAGAGATTTGTTTTTAGTATATGGGGGAAATCCAGATCAAGAGCTCAAAGTGACCGGATACTGTGATGCTGGATTTCAGACTGATAGAGATGACACGAAGTCCCAGTCTGGGTACGTCTTTGTTCTGAATGGAGGCGCTGTGGATTGGAAAAGCAAGAAACAAACCACAGTTGCTATGTTTGCAACAGAATTTGAGTATATTGCTGCTTCGGAAACTGTAATGGAGGCAGTCTGGATAAGGAAGTTTATTTGTGGGCTTGACGTGATCCCTACAAGTAACTTGCCTATTGATATGTACTGTGATAATACTGGTGCATTAATCATTGCCAAAGAACCTGGAGTTCAGAAGGGCGCCACACACTATGCCAGGACATATCACTATGTTCGTGAGCAGATCGAACTAGGTGAAATCAGATTACTCAAAGTTCACACAGATATTAACTTAGCTGATCCTTTCACGAAAGCTTTGTCGAGGCCGAAGCTTGAAAGGCATGCCGAGGGCATGGGACTCAAATTAGCTAGTTAAATCATGTATGTCTGATGTTCGGTATTTGGATAAGGGATGTTAAACAATTTCTATTTAACATAATGAAATAAAGTACTTGATATGTTTGATTTCATTAAATAGTAAATTGTGTCCTATATTTGCATGTTTAATCCTTGAGTACTTGTCAAGTATTCTAAATTGTCCACTGTCGATTAACTATATGGGAATATAGTTAAACTAAGACAAATATGAGTGATTGGTAATATTCTTGGAATATATAATGGATGGTCCCACCAAACTCACATGGTATTCATAGGATGCATATCGGACTACCCCACTAACGAGTTGTCACTTTATGGATCGTCGTCATTGAGTGAAATTCGTAAATGGTTGCTTTACTTATCCTTAGACTTGAGATACAAGTAGGTCATGCATATATGGATTGCACCTACTTGATATAGTTCTAACTATCCTGAATAAGGTAGTACAAAAGGGCTATTTTCAGTGAGTGTAGTGAAGTATGTGACTGGACACGTGTAGTCAAGAGGATTTGTTCCTTTAGCTTAAAAGTTGAAGCAGATACCACTGGGCCCCTCATTGGGACTAATTAAGATGTCTGCATGGCCATGCCCAAATGAAATCCAGATGTGTTTCGATTTGAATTTGGTAATCTTTAATTAGTTATGGAATGAGAAACAGAATCATTAAAGTATGAAATGACCTTGATCCATATTCATATTTAACAATGGTATCGGTAACAAAGGGATAGTAAATGACTGTACCATTTAAATACACTTTAAGAAACTGTACTTAAATATTTCCGGGAGCATTGGCGTGTTGCTAGACGCTAACCAATGTTATTACCTTTATTATTACGAGCTCAAGTGGGAGCTGTAGGGATATGATCACATATTAATAAGCGTATGTCCGGAAAGTATTTAAGCCTACGAGGTTACACGTCTCGACACTAATGTATTTGTATTAATTAATTAGTTAATTAATATTTATCACGAACATTTAACGAGGAGTCGTTAAAAACTAACGATTAATTGTTAACAGGGGTGTTAGTTATAATTAGAGAGAGTTAGAATTGGATTACAATTGAGAGAAGGATTGAGATAAGGCCTTAGGGCCGAATTCGTGGGTGGTCCACATCCCAATCCCTATCTTGTTTTCCAAGTCTCTAAACACTATAAATAGACATTATAGGTTTAAGGTTTAGTGGCTATTTTTATCTGATAAAAGTGCAAACCCTAATCTCTCTCTTTCTCTCTCTAATTTTTGGCAATAAGAAAAGAACCCAAGGGGTTCGATTTCTTGTGTGGTTCGACCAAAGTCTACATCAAGAGAAGTTCATGATCAAGTACTAGCATACGTACATCGGTGTGTCCTGTGTGCGATCGTAGAGGGATTTACTTCAAATACTAGAAGATCTTCTCTTGCCGAGCTAAAAAGGTACACGTTGTCTATCTGGTTAGTTAGATTAATTCATAGGACAAAATCCGCTGCGTACTCGTGTTTAAATCGATAATGGTTATATAACCCAACAGTAATGAGTATTGAAGGCATAGTGGTGGCGTAGACAACCAAATTCAAATTCAAGTATTAGGATCGGTTGTTCAAAGTGGCATGGACATAAATAGTGTTTAGCCCCCCATATTTCAGTAGCAGCAGGTGCAAGTGAAAAGTAGTGATATGTGTATTGTGTAACAAGCAGTTCACATTTCACAACAAGGTTGAAGGAGAAATTATATAGGTTTGCATTTTGATCAACTAATTTGACATGGTAAGAAATGAAGCTTTTTAGGTTTTAGGAAAATTGGGGGTCACGTTTATTTCTCCTTGGCTCTTTGCTATGTTATTTGTTTTTTTATTTTTTTATTATTTTTTCTCAATAGCCATTCAACATAAAAACAACGTTCTAGCAAGGAGATAAATAACAAACGAAACTCACAAGAAATTACACCACTCAGAACAAACTAAATTAAGATTACCATGCTTAGATAACCAGAAAACGACAAAGACTTTCTCCCCCAAAATATTATGTGCTTTAACTCCCCTCTCGTCAAACGTACGGTTGTTTCTCGCAGCAGCTGGTGCAACGTTCTAGCAAGGAGATAAATTACAGAAGAAACTCACAAGAAATTACACCACTCAGAACAAACTAAATTAAGACTACCATGCTTAGATAATCAGAAAACGACAAAGACTTGATCTCCCTCAAAATATTTTCTGCTTTAACTCTCCTCTTGTCAAACGTACGGTTGTTTCCAGTAGCAGCATGTGCAAGTGAAAAGTAGTCACATGTGTATTGTGTAACAAGCAGTCCACATTTCACAACAAGGTTGAAGGAGAAATTATATAGGGTTGCATTTTGATCAACTAATTTGACATGGTAAGAAATGGAGCTTTTTAGGTTTTAAGAAAATTGGGGGTCACGTGTGTATCTCCTTGGCTCTTTGCTATGTTATTGTTTTTTATTTTTTATTCTTTTTTCTAATAGCCATTCAAGATAAAAACAACGTTCTAGCAAGGAGATAAATTACAAATGAAACTCACAAGAAATTACAGCACTCAGAACAAACTAAATTATGATTACAATGCTTAGATAACCAGAAAATAACAAAGACTTGATCTCCAAAAAAATATTCTCTGCTTGAACTCTCCTCTCGTCAAACGTACGGTTGTTTCTCCCCTTCCAATGCACCATATTGCGGTAAGAAAAATCTCATGCATCACATTTCTATAGACATTAAAAGTTGGCCAGCCTTATTGAATATTGAGCAACTCTTTGATAGAACTCGCCTACGCGACCGGTGGTGTCACACCCTCAAATTTCCACATGCGGGGTTTATACCGTGAGGCATGTGACAAACGAGGATCCGAGTCATTAGTCATACCAAGCCATGCAAACACACCAAAATAGTTTAAGAAATACGGAAGCGTTAAATGTAAGTAAAAGTGTTGCGCAAAACACGCGCCCTTAAACCAAACACGAAAATAAACCCAAATGTAAAAGTTGAAATGCAAATCAAAATGTTCAAACTTTCATGCAATGTGCGTCCTAGCGTGCTCGTACCTCAAAGACCTACTAAAGACATGCTATGTGGGTCAGCGCAAGGCTGGTGAGTTCATAAACTTCAATGGAAGAATAATAGATGTTTGTAAAATGTTTGTACCATGGTAATCATAATTGTAGCTAGCTAGGCCAATAATGCTATCACTATGTGGTTTGCAACCAAAACGTGACTGTTTGTGTTTGTAATGCCTTCCACCATCGCCTAACACAGACGATGATGATACTGTCTAGGCTAATATTATACCCGTTCGACATTCAGTGGAGTTAGAGCGACTAACGAGGGTGGGGCTTGTCAAACCAGTAGTACTATAAAAAATTACCTCGCTTTCTCATAAACTAATGGTTCGAAATGTAAGGACTTGCAATTCGTGTTATGTGAGCACATAAGTGATCAGCCATACAATTATATTACCAAAACTGTTTGTAGCATGCTCATTTCTCTAAATGAAATACTCAGAGAAAGACGTTCGAGAACTCACCTTCGGGAGCTCGGCAAGAAACTTTAATAAAAGTGTTGATGAATTCCTACGAATCATCTATACGTTTGTAACTATGTAAGACTACAGTGTACGAATGACTGGACTGACTCATAATCATTTCAAAGCGGTAACAAGAAACACATACAATTCCTATCTTTAAGCATGCTTGGTAACCAAGTTTCTCAAAATATTCATGCTAATCAAGTAGACACGTTAACAAATTTTAAATCACACCAATCATATATTTTATGCAATGATTTCTCATTTACACGTGTTAGATATGCACGTAATCTTTAATCATCTAACCTAATTGACATGATTTATTAAAATCACATAACCACATACACTTTTAGCATGCAACAAATAATATATCTAAATAAAAATATAGTTATATAATTCTTGTCATGTTTTATATCAAAAGTACTACCCATCATGAAAATCTACAACCTATCTATCACTAAGAACAAGTATCACATGTATTGTATCAATTCATGAAGAATTGCAAGGATTTAAAATGAACTAGAAACAAAAGAAAAAAATAATATGCTGGGAGCTGGTTTAGAACTGGCGACCCTCCCGCCAAACACATGGAACTTTACCACCAAGGCACTTTCATGATTGATAATCATCTCAGTTTGTAAACTATTTAACAGATTCTATTCTGGTGTCATCTCCCTACTAATGAGACCAAATTCAAAAAGAATAAAAGTTGCAGTGCGTCAGGTTAGAACCCGCAACCCTTCACTCAAACGCAAGAGTCTCAACCACTGGGACAGATTGATGTTTGTTAATGATACAAGTTCTCCATATATTTAATCACAAAGAAAAAATGAATGCCTTCTTCTCCATATTACTAACCCTTTCTCGTCCGACCCATTTAATTATATATATACATATATTATCACAAGTTCCATCAATCTGATGTATATGCAGGTTTTTGAATAGCCAAATAACATCGCATACAATACTCATGTTGCACAAACTAATATCGATCACAACTGTGACAACTGGTAACTTCCAGGTTAACTCTGTTAATAGCTTGTGTTACTTTTCAATAACGTCCGTTACCTCAGTTAACTAGAGTAGTTATGAGCACTGCACATGAGTCTAGACGCCGGTTAACTAACTGAATAATTATAATTCATGATTTTATGTAAACCATATTTTATGATTTCATTTGAACACTTTGTCATTTTATGTGACGAATTCGTTCATAATTTGATGAGATATATATGTGTATATATATATATATATATATATATATATATATATATATAGAAACACACTTTACATTTCATGTTTTTACGTGGCAACATATCACCTAACCACATACGATTTTACGACTAAAACATCGTTAGAATTACGCATAGTAATCTATGATTTAATGTGACTCACTTATATAATTATAAATTTGTATTTATGATTTTATGGGTACCAATTAGGGTTTACACCTTAAATATATAAGACGTTGATTTTATTCGGTCAAACTCTTGTATTCACAAAGTTAAAGTCTTTCCCCGTCAACTCCGTTTGGATTACTTAACGACTTGTTACTTCGAGGGGTCATTTTTGTTATTTATTAAACCTCCTTTAATTACACAAAGCTAGAGGGACTATTCCTGTAAATACCCAAAACCTGCTTTCTTATTTCATAAATTAGGGAGGAACTAATTTTGCCATTTGACTAACTTCAATTTGAAACTTATGAACCTGGTAACCGACATTTCTTTAAACCCGTTTTCAAGCATCGTTAGTTACACTTTTGCTACAATCGATCGATCATCATACAATCATTAGGTGAATTAAGCCCTCAATTGATCACTTCCATCCACACCCAAACTCTCTTTTTCTCTCGTTTCTGGGTTTCGTTAATCAAACATCACCGGAGCAAATTCCGATCATCCACGGGGGTAAATAGTTACAACAAACATCGGGCTCACGTTGCCACCTGAAGTCGCATCGCTAATGAACCTCAAGAACAAGAGAAGCATTTGAACATCAGGCGTCGGGTTCAACGAGCGTTCATCACTATCTTCATATTCGGCGATCATTTCGCGTCAACAGGTAACCCACAACTCCCTCATATTCGTTTCCTATTTTTTTCTTTTTTTAGAATCATAGTGGTTCTTCTTGACCGATCATGGTCACTGTAAAAGTTTTTCAAGCTTCCATGGAGGTTCGACGGGTGTGGGTTATTGTGGGAAGATGACAGCGATTCACAGTCGATTATATAAATAAATCGCTGAATTATTTACGTTCACAGAAACTAGCCCAGTGGCTAGTCTTCGCGACGTGCATACTAGAGGTTGCCAGTTCGAACCCCGGCAACCCCACCTTTTTTCTTTTCTTGTTATTCTGTTTTGTCTATGAATTGGATCCCAGACGCCCTAATTGAATAAAACCGACATCTTTGAGTCTGTAAACAAACAGAGGCCCTAGCCTAGTGGTTATGGTGTTGCACTTCAAACCTAAGGTCACGGTTAGAATCCTGTTACCACTTATTTTTGTTGTTTTATTTGTTTTAACAAGTCTAAACATTACTTGTTCTAAAACCAAACCACAATTTGTTCTTTATGAAATCTTGACCCGTGATGTTTTCGTAAACCCCGTTTGGTACTCGTAGTATTGTTATTTTGTGAAAGCGTTATGAATTAAATAAATGAAATTGAATTGTCATGTTATTGTGTTTATGACATAATTTTAAACATAAATTTTAGGATAATATATTTGATTTATTATCATGGGCTTATATATACACGAGTATATTGTGAAAAATTTTAGGGACAAAGCGAATAAATATATATTTGAATTGTGGACAATTAAAGTTCTTTTAAACTCTCGAAATTTTTGGCAAAATGTATATTATGGATTTGTTATGACGTTTACGCACTTTTTGTTATACATATATATATACATATATAAAGTACGTTTTACCCAATATTATTGGTAAATAATATGCTCGCATCAACTTTTATGAATCCTTGTGATTTTGGTTATATGTCGTCTCTGACTCCTTTCGAATGAACGATTTTTATCACATGTTGAAAATTTGTCACACAAGCCACATTTGAACTTATTTGTCACTGAACCGTCGTCTAGGCTATGTTACTCGTGTTCGGACACACACTTACGCATGTAAACTCAATAGGTGCTCGGTAAGATACACAAGACTTGGAGTCTTAATAAATTGTTGCAGCGCACCCTAAGGTGAGTTACACAACCTTTTACATTAAGTCCGGGTTTGGACGATAACACACGCAAACACGTTACACACGTGTCAGGGTGATAACACGACAACTATCATGTATGATTAAAGTAGGAATCCAGTATATATCACATGTTCATGTAAAATGCTTTATCTTTCAAGTCCATACTTTATCAAACCGTTAATAGTAAATAGCGAGGGGATATTGGGTAGTACTACTGGGGTCTAACAAACCCCACTCAGCGGGCACGAGATGCACCACCCGACTGGCGGTCGGACTAAGGACAATGTCAGCCTAAACTTTGTTGGATTTAGGTGTCCAGACCCGACTAAATCAAGTACCCGACCCGGTCAAGACCCGTAAGAGTTACACCGGAGGCAACGGGTATTCAAGACCGCTTACTGTTATAACCGGCAGATTCACAGAAAGATTAATTATGTGTTTATTAAATAGTTTAATGGATACATAATTAATTACTTAAATTATTATTAATCATAAGATTAATTAAGCGACAAAACGTTAAATAGTATTAACGTAATGGATGAAGATTGACGAATTATTAGTTTGACTAATATTTGGCTAGCGACAAACATTTAAAGAGTTAAATGTTAACTTTGGAAATTAAATGGTTCGATTAAGAATTAAATTAATTCGAAGGGGTTAAACGGATACTAGATCAGTTATAAATATAACTGATAAGGGAGGCGAAACCCTAATCCACATTGTGAGATTTTCGGCCCTCTCTCTCCCCTCCCTCTCGCGATCCGACGCCGACGGCACCCCGCCGCCGCCCCTTTTGGTTTCCGACGACTCGGTCGCGAAACCCGAATCCGATAACCGCCTTGCACCGTCGCCCTGCCGCCGTCCGCCGCTCCACTAGCCGCCGCCGCCGTCCGCCGTTCCACTAGCCGCCGCCGCCGTCCGCCGCTCCGCTAGCCGCCGCCGCCGTCCGCCGCTCCGCTAGCCGCTGCCGCTGTCCGCCGCTTCGTTGCCGCCGCCGCACGCCCTCCGCCGCCGTGCGCCTTCCGCCGCCACCGCCGCACGCACTCCGCCGCCGCGCGCCCTCTGCTGCCGCCGCCGCCTCACCCGTCGCTAAGCCGTCGCCGCCCAGCCGGCCGCCGCATCTCCTCGCCGTCGCCGGTTCGACCGCCGACAAACCCTAGCCGAGAACCGCGTCATTCCCGTGTTCCGCCGTCGTCCGCGAAACCCTAGTTCGCGCCCGATCCGACGTACGAGATTTTCTCGGTGCTTAATTCATCGCGCTGTAAATCCGTATCCGCGAGGAAAGTCTAATTCGTCAGACGAATCACGTTCTGTGAAACCCTAGCGTCACCCGTTGACTTTCGGTGTCTCAAGCGTTTGTTTGAATCACCGCTCAGGTATATCTAAACTCGTTTTAGTTTAGATTCAATTGTTTAATTATATGAACATGTCGCGTTTTGTTTAATGCGTTTTGGTGTTTGCGTGTCTGGTGATTGTCGAATCCTGTTGTTTTAGGTTTACGCTAATTATCTGGTTTTCGCGTTTGTAAATTAATACGTTTCCGCTGCATATTAAATTAAATGTTAATTTAATTATTTATTTTAATTTACTCGGCAATTGATTAAATAATTATTTATTGTAAATAATTATTTCTTTATAAAAAAAAATTGCTATTACCGAGACCCGAATGCCACTGTCGTAACCCAACAGTGGTATCAGAGCCTTGATCATCACACGCAAACCCAGGCCGTTCAATTTAAAACGGTATACTTTCGCGAACTGGGGTTCTGAACCCGAAAGTCGCGAAATTGAATGAATCGCCTTTTAAATATGTTTAGTCGATTTGGATCCACTAAACATAATCCGATTCAACATAAATTGATTGAATTATCTTTCGTGCATATTCGGCCCAACCACATTTAATTTTGTCATGGATTCGTTATGGTTTGGCTCATTAGGCCCATATGTTTTGTTTTGGATTGGCCCACTTTTACTGGGTTCAAAGTTGTAATTATTTAAAATAGAATAGTTTTATTTTAATTGTTATCGCTCACCTTCGCCTGGACGAACGAGACGAGCTTGATACAAAGACCCATTTGAGATCATCCCTTTATGGGATTTTCGAAAATGGCTAGAAGTCAAAACGAGACCGACGTTTCCCGATGACACGCAGGAACTTGTTAAAGCCAGTGGGAGCAACTAAGTCGATCAGGGAGTTTTCTGTTCTCGTGGTTGATTTACTTTTATGTCCCTTGCCCTATTCGATATTGTCATAGGCTCTGACAATATCGAAAGCCCTGCATGGCCGAATATGTACATGTGTGTTTGCTTGTTTTTGGTTGCTTGTCTTAATTAGATTAACACGCCAACTTAAAACCCAAACTTAGTTTCGTCAAAGTGAAACTAATTTTTCAATCGATTAAATAAAAGTCCTAATTTTACGACTTCATAAAATTTATTAACCAATTTAATTCGACATTAAATTCGGATTTTTCGATAAAGTAATCGACCATTAAAGAAATTGGTTATCGTCTCGAGACACGTAGATCATTAATACTTAGGTTATTTAAATGATTGTCCCGAGTGAGATAGGATTCATAAAATTTATCGTCACATATAATACTAAAAGATGACCTAATAATCCTATCTGGTAAGCCTAAAAACCAGTAGTCTATGCCATCCTATGTCAAGTCTAACTTGGAACATATTGACCGATGCATCCGTGTTGGAGTATTTCAACACCGCGCGTGGTGTTTAGGGTATCTTCCAAGGTGAGTGTATTGGAGTATTTCAACACCGTACGTCCACGCTGACCACTTAGGACAATCCTTGTCCGTTTGGCTACTTAGAAATTTTGAAAGCACTTTACGCTGTCTGGAGAAATTGTCTAACTAACTGAATTCCCAATTCCTATTCAAGATTAGCTTGCCATCCTTGAATACGAATCAAACATCGAAACACTAAAACATTTGCCTGTTGTTTTAGATGGCTAACCGCGCAAACCAAGAGATTTTCCATCTCAAGTCTCTCCTTGAGAAGGAGAAACTTAATGGCGCCAACTTCCTTGATTGGGAAAGGAATCTGAGAATCGTCCTGAAAATGGCTAACATGGAAAACGTGTTAGAGGCTGAGGTTCCTGAGGAACCTGAAGCTGACACGGCCGCGGCGTGAAACGCCCATAACACACTGCGCACAAATGCCAAGAATGTCGCGTGTCTTATGCTAGCCACCATGGATTCTGAGATCCAGAAGAACATGGTTGACAGGACGGCTTTTCAGATGATAGGTGATCTGAGGGGCATGTTTGATACCCAGGCCCGACAGGAGCGCTATGACACTTTTGTGACACTCATTAGTTGTCGCATGGCCGAAGGCGCTCCCGTCAGCCCTCATGTCCTAAAGATGAAGAGTTACATCGACCGTTTAGCAAAACTGATCTACGTCATCCCCGCCGAAATGGCGACTGACCTGATTCTTCACTCACTGTCCAGTGCCTTCACCCCTTTCCGGGTGAACTTTAACATGCATAGCATGGTAAAGTCAGTGACTAAACTTCACGGTATGCTTAAGACCGCTGAAGTTAACTTTGTTAACGGTAAGGCACCCGATGTACTCGCGACCCGATCAGGAGGCGTCAAGAAGCCTGAGGTAAAGAAGGGCAGACGTGGGAACAAGAAGAGAGGCAAGGCAGATGTAACCAGAACGTCTGGAAGCTCCCAGAAAAGCAAGCCTAAGGCAACCAAAGCACCGCCGCCTGAACAGCGCGAGTGTTTTGAATGCCACAAGATGGGGCACTGGAAGAGAAACTGCCCAGAGTATCTTGCCAAGGTGAAAAGTGGAAAAGCCCAGCCGGGTAATTCCTCAGGTATACACATAAGTTTATGTTGTATGATGCTTCACTTATTCCTACAAAATATATGTTTGACATACTTTACATTTTGTAGGTGCATGAAGCTGAAAAGAAGCAAGCCAAGACAACACTGAACTACCCTGCGATTGTTGCACCTAAATAAAGTTCGTGTCCTGTGTTTTCGGATTAAAACAATTCTTGGTAATTTTAAAACAACTTGTTTTATTTGGTTTTCCCTGGCTGTTTTCCAGGATGAACAAATTGCTTTCTTTGGATTTTGATTATGACACGTTTTGACAATGGTTGATTTTCGAAACATGCATGATTGGTTTTAATCTACCTTGAATTTGATTCAACCTTTTGTTAGATTAAATTCAAAATCCCATAACAACATATCTTCCAACCTGGTGCACTTGATTTGATTAAGACTAGCTTAAATGCGACATGATAACCTTTGGTTATCATATCCCATCAAAGATATAATGCCTTAAGCGTATACCGTAATTGTTACGTGACAACGCAAGAGGCCACCATGGTTCATAAAGTCCAATGACTTTGAACTATCCAGCGTCAAGAATATTAAATCAAGTCGAACCGACTGAATATCGCCGTTTCGATCTACAACCGTGTGAACATATCAATCCTTTGCTTCAAGCAGACGTTTGCTCATATAAGTTCGAATCACCAGCAAAACCACTACAGGGGTAATCACCTGCTGATTACAATATTGTAGGATGGTCGCGCCAATTATGGTGCAAATTACCATCAAATGTACATACCTAGACACATCGTGGAAGTCTTAGACTACAATAGTTGTACTCACGTGTGTTTTAATCCGACAAGCACTAAGTGTTTTATACGTCGATCCAAAATTTCATCTTGAAACTGGTAACACACAAGACTAATGACTTGCCACAACAAAACCCTTGACTTCATGTAACCATGACGCCTTTTCACACATCACTTGCATAACTAACTTCCAATCCCAAGACCGGCATCTTGCGAAGATGGAATTTAGCAATTACATGTCCAAAGCTAGATCTTTAAATATCTAAAGAAAGGTGACTCTGATAAGTCACTGGACTATGTAAATGATGGGTTTTAAGAACATTATCAAAGCCATTTTAACTCCTTAAAATGTAAAACGCAGCGGAAGAACAAAACTTTAGTTGTTCAAGTTGATATCAAAACCGATTTTGACATGCAAGATTAAAACCCAAACCGAGGATCCTTATATGGAGTTGCATGCTATCAAAACTTGAACACATCCATAGGTTGTTTATAAAGTATACCTTCTTCCTTAAGATGGAGAGAAAAGAAGAAGATGATGAGCTTGAATGGCCTAGATCCGAACACCGGAGCCTCAAGCTTGTATACCCACGAGCTCAAGCAACAATCACACCTTGTTGCTAGGATTTCTTGAAGATCTTTCACACTCTTTCTTTCACCTTGAATCCGTATTCAAGCTTGAGAGAACACTTAGAAATCTGATTTCTTTTTCCAAAAGTGTGTTTTTGAGAGAGAGAGAGATGCACTTTAATGACCAAGTGTGTTAAAGAAGGGGGGATGAACCTAGACACTTTTATGCATGTCTTGGGAGAAGACAAAGCTTCTCCAATCACACCAAAGCTTTATGTCCGGTTTTTAATCATTTAGGAGGGAGATTTAAACCATTTTAAACCTCCTTTCTTACTTATATTAATACCCCTTTTTATTACATGTTTATTCCTTATCCTTATAAGGTGTCATGTAACACTTTGCATGACATGTAACATGTCTAATATCATATAATCCATTTATATGTTATGTAACAATATATTTAACCAATTAAATGATATTGTTATTTACTTCTTTAATATAAATCATCCATATGATTTAATCATAAGTGCAACCACTTAGAAACCCATTTCTAAAAGCCTTCACGTTGTAATATTTATTCATTTGATCATATCTAGAACAAATATTGTTGGTGCGTTGTCTAACTCGTTATTGGGTATGACCCGACTTGGATCATGAAGTACTAGCCACATCAATCTAATATGTGTCTTGGGCATATAGAGTCCAACAATCTCCCACTTGCACAAGATTCATAAAAGATTGATGCAAGCAGCAAATACCGCCTAACAACGGTTTGCTACCCCTAATATTCATGACGTAGTGCCATTCAATAACATCATCTCCTTCAAGTCGCCACTTGAAATGTTATAGGTGAAATTATCAATTATCCCTTTGTCACAGATGTCATGTTAAATCTAGAGACACAGAATGATCATTCTCTATTGATTTAACTTTGTAACAGGCCTTAGACATCTAACTCTCAACACATAAGAGGGACAAATTCCATCTCGACTACATACGTCTCTCACAATCACCCAGTATCATACCTGACTTTAGCCTTATGTACTGTCATGTTTCAGAGCAGCGAAGAACTAGGTCAAGGCATAACATAGATGAATATCAAGACCCAATATGTATCTCAGGTCGAAGGATACAAATGATATTCTCCTTTACTCAAGCTTACTTATGATCAATCAATTAAGATTCCATGGGGTAAGTCTTGAGAGCGGGTCGTCCAATATTTGTCTCCCACAAATATCTATGAACTCTGGTAGCAACCCATTGCTCCATATTCATACCTTATGAATATCCACCAATCCAAGTTCATAATAGTCTTACCTTCATATTTGTTCCCACAAATATGATCGACTACGGACATTTAGAATAAGTAACTTATTCACGGATTTAAACATGCAAAAATGGAACACTACACAATTTAAATGAAATCCCACATTCATATAAAAGTGTCAAAATAAACATTGTTCCGATATCCAAATACAAAATATAAATCATATCCAATCACTAGAATGTCGAAGTCCCATAGCACAAACATGACCCTCATGCTTTGGGCGTTCTAGGAGCTTCGTGAGTGGATCGGCGACGTTGTCATCGGTGTGAACTTTGCGAATACATATCTTTCCTTTTGCAACTTCATCCCTTATGTAGTTGAATCTCCGCTCGATGTGCCTCACCTTTTGATGATCACGAGGTTCTTTGATTTGAGCAATCGCTCCCTCGTTATCACAAAGGATCTCTAGGGGTCCTTGAATGGTAGGAACAACCCCTAGTTCGGCAATAAATTTCTTCAACCATGCGGCTTCTTGCGCGGCCAAAGATGCGGCGATGTATTCTGATTCCGTAGTGGACAATGCAACCACATCTTGCTTTGAGCTCTTCCAAGAGACCGCCCCTCCATTTAAAATGAAGATATACCCCGATTGTGATCGAGAATCATCTCGATCCGTTTGGAAGCTCGCATCCGTGTAACCCCTTACAACGAGTTCCTTCTCATCGGATCCATATATTAAGAACATATCCTTAGACCTTCTAAGATATTTCAATATACTTTTGACAGCCATCCAATGGCTATTTCCTGGATTTTGTTGGTATCTACTTGTCATGCTTAAGGCGCATGACACGTCCGGTCTAGTGCATATCATAGCATACATAATTGATCCAATAGCAGACGCATATGGGATTCCTTTCATTTTGTCTTGCTCAACCTTTGAGCTTGGACATTGAGTCCTACTCAATATAGTCCCTCTTTGAATAGGTACCAAACCTTTCTTAGAGTTCTCCATCTTGAACCTTTTCAAGACTTTGTCAATGTATGCACTTTGATTCAAGCCTATCAGGCGCCTTGATCTATCCCTATAGATCTTTATTCCCAAAATATAGGTGGCTTCACCAAGATCCTTGATGGAAAAGCAACTTCCAAGCCAGGTTTTTACACCTTCCAAGGTTGGAATGTCATTCCCAAATAGTAGTATGTCATCTACATACAATACTAGAAAAGTTATTATACTCCCACTAGCCTTCTTATACACACAAGCCTCATCCTCGTTCTTGATGAAGCCAAATTTCTTTATCTCTTCATCAAAACGCTGATTCCAACTCCTTGATGCTTGTTTCAATCCATAGATTGATTTCTTTAACTTACACACTTTATTAGGATGTTTTGGATCGACAAAACCCTCGGGCTGAGCCATATAGACATCTTCCTCAAGATATCCATTTAGGAAAGCTGTTTTGACATCCAATTGCCATATCTCATAATCATAATGGGCGGCTATGGCAAATAATATCCTAATCGACTTTAGCATTGCCACAGGGGAGAAAGTTTCATCATAATCAACCCCTTGAGTTTGAGTGAAACCTTTTGCTACAAGTCGAGCTTTAAATGTGTCTAAGTTCCCATGCATGTCGGTTTTCTTCTTGAAAACCCACTTACTTCCAACTACCTTGGAGTTAGGAGGTCGCACTACCAAGTCCCATACTTGGTTGGCATGCATGGATTGCATCTCAACGTTCATGGCTTCCAGCCATTTGTCCGATTCGGAATCGGTCATTGCATCATGGTAAGTGGTTGGTTCATCTGAATCTACCACATAGCATCCCTCCATGAAAAATCCATATCTTTCAGGTGGACTACTAGTTCTACCAGATCTACGAACGTTGTGTGTGTCTTGATCAACCATTTGATCATCTCCAACAATTTCTTGTAGAGGGCTAGTTTCAACCAAACGTGTATCGGCTTGTGGTTCTTGATCCTCCTCAAGTTCCACCGCTCTTGCACTAGTTCCTTCCATAAGGAACTTAGTTTCCAAGAACTCGGCCTTTCTAGCAATAAATACCTTTTGCTCTGTTGGATTGTAGAAGTAATATCCTATACAATCTTTAGGATATCCTACAAATATACACTTAGTGGACCGGGGATCTAGCTTGTTTGAAGCATCATGCTTTACATAAGCTTCACAACCCCACACCTTTAAATAAGATAAGGATGGAACCCTTCCATGCCATAACTCAAAAGGTGTCCTTTCCACTTTCTTGGTTGGGGCCATATTCAAAATACGGGCCGCTGAGAGTAGGGCATAACCCCAAAATGATAGAGGTAATGAACTTCTACACATCATAGATCGAACCATATCCAATAGGGTTCGATTCCTCCTCTCCGATACTCCATTATGTTGTGGCGTCCGAGGTGGACTAAGTTGTGAGACAATCCCACAACTCCTAAGATAGTCTTGAAATTCATTGCTAAGGTATTCACCTCCTCTATCCGAACGAAGGATCTTTATTGTTTTGTTGAGTTGATTTTCTACTTCATTCTTGAAGATTTTGAACATTTTAAAAGCTTCATCCTTGTGTGCTAACAAGTACACATACCCATAGCGACTATAGTCATCGGTAAAGGTGATGAAGTATCTTTCACCATTCCTAGAGGTTGGCTTAAAAGGTCCACATACATCCGAATGTATGATCCCTAGAAAATCTTTTGCCCTTTCGGTAGTTCCACTAAAAGGTGCCTTAGTCATTTTCCCTTGAAGACAAGATTCGCATACGTCATACGAATCACATTCGTTTGTTTTCAAAAGACCACTCTTTTGTAATGCTTGTATGCGGTTCTTATTAATGTGTCCAAGGCGGCAATGCCAAATGTAGGTGTCACTCAAATCTCTTTTGAGTTTCTTGGTGGTGGTTTGGTATATTGAGCTATTACATGAAGTGTTTTCATGAACCAATTCATAAATACCATTTAAAGGGCTAGCTTTAAAATAAAACACTTCATTCATTGAAACATGGATATCATCGTTAACAAACATAAAATCATATCCAAAATGTCTTAAACGGGAAACGGAAATTATGTTCCTAGTCAAACTAGGAGCATACAATACATTATTCATAATTACTTCCAAACCACTTGGAAGTTCCAAAATATAGTCTCCTTGGGCTTCAACTTGAACTTTCGCTCCATTGCCCATAAAGAGACTAACTTCTCCCGTCTTCAATTGCCTATTTCTTTTGAACCCCTGCAACATATTACATATATGAGTTCCACATCCGGTATCCAATACCCATGTGTTTGAAGAAATAGCATTAAGCTCAATATAGATCATAAAGGTCTTACCCGAGGTTTGACCTTCATCTTTCTTTGCTTTCAACCCTTTGAGATAGGTTGGACAATTCCTCTTCCAATGTCCTACCTCACCACACTCAAAGCATGGATCATTTGAAGCAACCTTTTGCTTCTTCTCCTTCGGTTTGGGGGCTTCTTTCTTTCCCTTCCCCTTGACGAAACCCTTTCCTTTGGCAACCTTTGCCTTTGAGGAGCTATAGGTAGAGCGAGACCTCTTCTTGCTACTACCTTCATTGATCGTTAGAACGGGCACAACACTTTTGCCCATCCCTTGCTCGGCCGTTTTGAGCATCCCATGAAGCTCGGGAATGGTCTTCTCCCAACCATTCATATTGTAATTCAATACAAAAGTGTCAAACTTCTTTGACAAAGAGTTGAGGATCAAATCCGTAGCCAACTCTTTTGAAACGGGACAATTGAGCCTTTCAAGACGATCAATGAGGCTCTTCATCTTAAGAACATAGGATGAAACCGTTTGTGACTCGTCCATACGACATGCATGGAGTGCCCGAACCGTTTCGAAGCGCTCGGTCCTTGCCTTTTGTTGGAACATTTCCTTCAATTGGCATATCATGTCGTATGCCCCATGATTCTCTAAATCCTTTTGAAGCTCGGGGATCATACTTGCTAGCATGAGGCATGAAACTTGGACTGAGTCCTCGGTGTACTTTACCCAATCGGCATAAGCCTCAACGTCTTCGACATCGGGTTCGTCGGGGATAGGATCGTCCAACACATAAGACTTCTTTTCTTGTTTGAGAACAATTCTCAAGTTGCGGTACCAATCCACGAAGTTGTCTTGGTTGAGACGATTCTTGTCTAAGATGGATCTTAGTGATAGGTTATGGACGTTTGCGGCGGGGATGATTTCATTATTATTGGCCATCTACAAAATTTAACAAAGTTCTATTAAGTATTTTCGATATCAATATAAAATCTTTTAATTTAATTAATACCCTTTTATGTCTCATAGACAATTAATAAATTAAAACCTAGAATCCAACGTTACATTTAAGTTGTGGTTAGGTGACCTTTATCCCATGACTTAAATTAACAAGGTAGTCAACGTTTGACAATTGCAACTCTTTGCAACTTCTAGTAGTATGGGATCGATTAAACATCTTATGTTTAGTTGGCATGTTTAATCCCATCAACGCCTTTGGTTCCCCATGCTTCGGTGACCCTATTCACATGGTCTCCAAATCAAGTTGTCCTACTTATACACACGTGTAAATTTACACATGTAAGTGGTTAGGTGACCTTTATCCCACATACATGGTAAACCTACCTCAAATATACAAGTTCCCTCAAATACGGTTAGGTGACCTTTATCCCATAAAGAGTTTACAAGCAAATTGAGTGTTGTACAAAAGGATGGCGTTTAAACTTGTTTTCAAAAGGGTCGTTTTTAGTTTTCATAATTCTAGTGTAAAAAACTCTATGTACCATACAATTCACATGCATTCAAATATATGGTACCCTAGTGTTGTTTGAAATCCATATTTCATGGTTCTTTTAATAAAACCCATTTTATTAATAAATCATCATCAACTTAATAAAACCCATTTTATGAGTCTTTGTTAATGATATTTTAAGAACCGGTTTTAGCTTGTTAATATTTATTAGTTTGTTTTAGCATGCATATCCAAATATCATCCAAACATGAAAATAAACAACCACACAAGCATAATAAAATAGGTGCATAGCCATAGCCAACTATTGACAACACTTGTTAGCCGAAACAAGTGTGTGTCAAGGTCTCTCCTAAGGGACAAGATCACACAAGTGATGTATAGGTGAACTCCCACTTGACCCCGCATCCAAATGCTTCAAGTGACCTCCTTTGGTTGTGTTTTGCTTGACTCCTTTGGGCATCCAAGATCCTCCATCTTGTGCATTCTTCCTTTTTACAAAATATGGATCCTAATACATTTTTCTAGTAAAACAAAATGCACCTAATCTATTACATTACATACCAAATGAAATAAATAGATTACATGCCCAAAATGAGGAACTTGAAATTATTACAACTTTTGAATAATTACAACAAGCACAAACATTCACCACAAACAATCACAAGGTCTTTTGGCTAGGCTTTATGCACCAAACATATATCTAAAAATACATCCATATGTATAAATGGTTCCCTTTTAACCCATTTCCTTTTTCGGTCCAACACAAAACCGAAAACTTGGGTTTGTTGTCCAAACAACAAAAACAACAAAATGATAAAATGTTTTAATCTTTCAAGATAACCACATGCATGTTAGTGAAGCATCTTGAAAGACAAAGGGAAACCATGAACAAAACTTTCGGTTTGTGGTATAAGGAACCAAAACCAAGAGTTTTGTGGAGCTAACCAACTAGCTCTTTGAAGCATGCATCCATATAAGCGGCTCTAGATGCCATTGATGGGTTTTAAGAACATTATCAAAGCCATTTTAACTCCTTAAAATGTAAAACGCAGCGGAAGAACAAAACTTTAGTTGTTCAAGTTGATATCAAAACCGATTTTGACATGCAAGATTAAAACCCAAACCGAGGATCCTTATATGGAGTTGCATGCTATCAAAACTTGAACACATCCATAGGTTGTTTATAAAGTATACCTTCTTCCTTAAGATGGAGAGAAAAGAAGAAGATGATGAGCTTGAATGGCCTAGATCCGAACACCGGAGCCTCAAGCTTGTATACCCACGAGCTCAAGCAACAATCACACCTTGTTGCTAGGATTTCTTGAAGATCTTTCACACTC
Source organism: Deinandra increscens subsp. villosa (assembly GCA_039602395.1). NCBI lineage: Eukaryota > Viridiplantae > Streptophyta > Magnoliopsida > Asterales > Asteraceae > Deinandra > Deinandra increscens. Next base: position 1,112,487 of record JBCNJP010000001.1, read on the forward strand.
TTTCTTTCACCTTGAATCCGTATTCAAGCTTGAGAGAACACTTAGAAATCTGATTTCTTTTTCCAAAAGTGTGTTTTTGAGAGAGAGAGAGATGCACTTTAATGACCAAGTGTGTTAAAGAAGGGGGGATGAACCTAGACACTTTTATGCATGTCTTGGGAGAAGACAAAGCTTCTCCAATCACACCAAAGCTTTATGTCCGGTTTTTAATCATTTAGGAGGGAGATTTAAACCATTTTAAACCTCCTTTCTTACTTATATTAATACCCCTTTTTATTACATGTTTATTCCTTATCCTTATAAGGTGTCATGTAACACTTTGCATGACATGTAACATGTCTAATATCATATAATCCATTTATATGTTATGTAACAATATATTTAACCAATTAAATGATATTGTTATTTACTTCTTTAATATAAATCATCCATATGATTTAATCATAAGTGCAACCACTTAGAAACCCATTTCTAAAAGCCTTCACGTTGTAATATTTATTCATTTGATCATATCTAGAACAAATATTGTTGGTGCGTTGTCTAACTCGTTATTGGGTATGACCCGACTTGGATCATGAAGTACTAGCCACATCAATCTAATATGTGTCTTGGGCATATAGAGTCCAACAGTAAAACAACCCTCGCATCTAAACGAAACGAGCCAGATTAGTAATGTTTCACCAACAATGGATTGTTGCTTAGCGAAACACATTGACATTCCGATTAGAGTTTGCATGTTGACCTTACCTAAATAAGGAAACATCCTCTAGTGCCAGACCCTAGATTCTGATAGAATACATCATCATCTCGATCATCACGAGATACTTTCAAACAATCATAGACGAACGCATCTTCATGCTATCAAACTCTGAAATGACTTTGACAATCGTCTATGAACTTATGAGCGAGTCATAACACCTGGATATTAAGTTTTGTTTTCGTACCACGAGCAACAAAGTCAAACAATTTCGTTCTTAAAACGAAAATTGATTGTCACGATTTCTTCGTGCAAATTGTATCCAATCGATTTGAAAGAAGGATGAAAGTAAGAATGTCGATCTGCCTCAAGCAAGTGGGAGCATCGCCACAGATCCTTACCGGAATAACGATCAAGTGCCGATCTAAAGATCATTTAAATTTACTGGATTGAATCTTTAAATGACACCTCAATTAATCATAAGTTTCAAGATTAAATTAAGTATTGATCGTGATATGACTGAGCAACCATTAATGTGATCAATCTCTTGAAACAGTTCAAATCATACTAAATATGATATAAAAGTAAATCCAATACTTGGTAATTGCATGGGATGCTGCCATAAAGTGTTACGCCATGACCATAGATGGAAAATCACATCATCACTACTGAACACTGATGAAAGGGAATATATGTTCATCAACCGAGTACAAACTGAACTCATTGAACATTGATAGCCACCTTAATTGAATCTGAACTAAGAATGCCATAAAACATTCAAAGGGTTAACTCGACTCTGTAAATAGTCGGTTAACATGCTCAAGTGATAACACAGTCATATGTGTACTTACCAAGGGCACTTCATTATCACAAGTTCGATTCACTTAAGAAGACTCACTGTTCATGACAAACACTGAATCTTAAGAAACAACTGATATTAGGCAATTCTAAATCGAAACACGAGCATATGATAGCGAATTCATAATTTCAACAATCGGATTAGATCAGCGAAATCACACTACTAGATAGTAGGTGAATTCTGCATCACATGGATATTAGATTTTAGTGCTGGATGTCGAACACTATCGTTTGCACCATATCATTCGACCTCCTCTAAGTTGTTAGACGAGAATTTGAATTCTGCGTAACGCGTTCGAATTTTATACGTTTTATTATCCATGAATATTTCGTCAATATTCTAAAGGTCCGTAGTCGATCAGACATTGCGGGAGCAACGGCTGAAGCAAGACTATTCTGAATCTGGACTCAAGGTGTTGACCTCCAGACTCACAAGGCCTCATTGGAGAATGACGTCGGGACTTAACTCGCATCAGAGTTTCTTCATGGATCTTAGCATAAGACAAATCTGATTGATGGTATACTCAACGGTATCCTTTGACCTGAGATACATGAGCGACCTCTCCTTTGCCAAAGAACATTCTTTGATTGTAGCTTAACGCTGTCGCGTAACTGCCAGCCATAACGGTTACTTTTAGGAATGGATCTGAAGTTTAGTGGGAGCTGTATGTAGTCAATATGGGATTCTGTACTCTTGCATTAACAATGCGACAGTTTGACATCATGGGCCCTCTCGTTAGTTCCAAGTGTGAAGTGTAAGGCCTTACCCAAACTTACTGTGTGTTTGATTGGACCACTTCGAACAGCAAAACGAGAAATACAATGATCGAACACGGAAGAGAATGAATAAATCCATGTCTCTGGTTCGATCGATGTCTCATACATAAGGGATCTGATGACTTTACAAATACCATAAGTCTAAACTATATCACAAGTTTAATGATATGCCTTGGTTGTTTTGACTTGAAGTGTCATGACTGGTTGGGACAGCCACGTGTAGCTAGAGCACCTCTGACTGTATCTTGATTAATAGTCGCGATCAGTCCAAGTGGGAGACTATTGGATTTAGGTGTCCAGACCCGACTAAATCAAGTACCCGACCCGGTCAAGACCCGTAAGAGTTACACCGGAGGCAACAGGTATTCAAGACCGCTTACTGTTATAACCGGCAAATTCACATAAAGATTAATTATGTGTTTATTAAATAGTTTAATGGATACATAATTAATTACTTAAATTATTAATCATAAGATTAATTAAGCGACAAAACGGTAAATAGTATTAACGTAATGGACGAAGATTGACGGATTATTAGTTTGACTAATATTTGGCTAGCGACAAACATTTAAAGAGTTAAATGTTAACTTTGGAAATTAAATGGTTTGATTAAGAATTAAATTAATTCGAAGGGGTTAAACGGATACTAGATCAGTTATAAATATAACTGATAAGGGAGGCGAAACCCTAATCCACATTGTGAGATTTTCGGCCCTCTCTCTCCCCTCCCTCTCGCGATCCGACGCCGACGGCACCCCGCCGCCGCCGCCCTTTTGGTTTCCGAAGACTCGGTCGCGAAACCCTAATCCGATAACCGCCTTGCACCGTCTCCCTGCCGCCGTCCGCCGCTCCACTAGCCGCCGCCGCCGTCCGCCGCTCCGCTAGCCGCCATCGCCGTCCGCCGCTCCGCTACCGCTGTCCGCCGCTCCGTTGCCGCCGCCGCACGCCCTCCGCCGCCGTGCGCCTTCCGCCGCCACCGCCGCACGCACTCCGCCGCCACGCACCCTCCGCTGCCGCCGCCGCCTCACCCGTCGCTAAGCCGCCGCCGCCCAGCCGGCCGCCGCATCTCCTCGTCGTCGCCGGTTCGACCGCCGACAAACCCTAGCCGAGAACCGCGTCATTCGCGTGTTCCGCCGTCGTCCGCGAAACCCTAGTTCGCGCCCGATCCAACGTACGAGATTTTCTCGGTGCTTAATTCATCGCGCTGTAAATCCGTATCCGCGAGGAAAGTCAGATTCGTCAGACGAATCACGTTCTGTGAAACCCTAGCGTCACCCGTTGACTTTCGGTGTCTCAAGCGTTTGTTTAAATCACCGCTCAGGTATATCTAAACTCGTTTTAGTTTAGATTCAATTGTTTAATTATATGAACATGTCGCGTTTTGTTTAATGCGTTTTGGTGTTTGCGTGTCTGGTGATTGTCGAATCCTGTTGTTTTAGGTTTATGCTAATTATCTGGTTTTCGCGTTTGTAAATTAATACGTTTCCGCTGCATATTATATTACATGTTAATTTATTTATTTATTTTAATTTACTCGGCAATTGATTAAATAATTATTTATTGTAAATAATTATTTCTTTATAAAAAAAAATTGCTATTACCGAGACCCGAATGCCACTGTCGTAACCCAACAAACTTACCGTGATCGAGTAGACTCAGGGAAGGCAAAAACACGTAAGGATGAATTCCTACACTTTATCAGTCAGCTTCGGTTGCGAACGTTTTTGTGACATGAACTTAGGCTAGCTACCTACGATATGGATTGTACTTGTAATATACATAACTGAACTACGAATGTAATTGTTGTATTTGTACTGCATGTCTAAACTAGTTATAGATATGTACTTATGTGAACTCACCAACCTTTTGGTTGATACTTCATTTTTAAACATGTTTTTCTCAGGTCGCAGGTGTTCGAGTATCACGAGTATGCATGCATGAGCCTTTAAGACCATGCTATGGTTTTCTATATAAGTTACGTTATTTCGAATGACAATGTTTTATGTAAACACCAAATCTTTTGTTTTAAGCTTCCGCATTTGTAAAACTCTGAATTTATATTATATTTTAATATAATGAAAATCTTTTGATATTCAATGGTCAGTTGGTGTAAGTAATGGTCTGGGATCCTGGTTTGCTCACACCCCACACGGTAAAACTCCGTTAGTGGAAATTGGGGGGGGGGGGGGGGTGGGGTGTGACAACAACACTTTAGTTACAAAACCGAAATATATGCCTATGCCTATGAGCACAAAGATACACAGATTTGGCATTGAGATTTGGACAATAGCATTCATTAAAAACACATGCGGATCAATACGCAGGTATAAGCGGAGAGCGACCAGAATCCAAGGGGGGGGGGGGCGGGGGAATCGGACCTCAAAAATCAATGAAGTTTCAAGGCCAATGATCGCACGTTTACGTACCTTAAATCTGTGATTTAGAGAGCCCGAGAGTATGCTTGCTATTCGCAGACATCCACTGCTCGTTTCCAGCCGCTCGAGGTCTCCGGTAGTCTTCGCGGTTGATTCCGGCTTAATCGTAATCGCTGCTAGCCCGAGAAGACGGTTCGTGTCGAGATAGAGGATGGGGAATGCCGCTGATGTAACCGGTGGGGATGGGGAGAGGTGCGTGAGGGTAGGGTATTTAGAGGGGTGCTCACCATAATATAAGGGGAGGTTGGGAGAGGATTTACGTAAATCCCTATTGAAAGTTGTTGAGGTTTATCTCAACTCAATTTTGAATTGAGATTTTTACATTGTACTCCCTCAAGTCCCTTAAGTTCTTGGTTTAAGTCCCTCCACTCTCCTAACCAAAGTTTCGCATACATGGTTTAGTCTAAGTCTGACGTATACGTAAAGGCTCGGTTCATGTAGTTTTAGTAACACATAGTTCCACATGAAATCATCATCATCATCTAAAATCAATTAGCACGCATGCACACATAAAATCATGTAGTCATAAGTTATGCATGATGTCTTCGTTCGATAGCATTTTAATAATTTAGTTATCAACGATTAGGACCGACTCAACTCGTGTGTGATTGTTCGTGGACTCGATGACCCATCTAAAGTTCCTATTAGATGTATGAATGTACGTATGTTTGATATAAGTAGTTGTTCATGTTTGTGTTTGTCCAGAAAAATCACCTGAATTTGCCGGGTGTCACATCATCCTTTTGTTAAAGGAATTTTTGTCTCGAAAATTAAGATCACTGCTCGTTTGCTGGACACAAAGAAAAATAAAATTCTTCAGCTAGCACAGGTGGTTTGCACCAAGCACCAAACCATCCAGCCCACCAGCAATGAAAAAGAAGGTGGTCCAAGGTTTCTTCGAGCATGAGGCACCCCGAACACAACGAGGACATGGGACAACCCCTTTTTATACGGACCATCTCTGAAGGAATTCTCTCCATAGCAGCACGTCAAGTGAAGGTATTGATCTTAATCGGGAGCCATCGAAGCCAAGGGATCTTATAGAAAGTACACTTAACAACCTTTTTGCTGAATTTTTACCTCTGTTTTACATCGAACGTATCCTCCATATCCTTCCTCCACCCCTATTTATCCATTGTTTCCGTGAGCTTAACATCCACCATCAAAGCCTCCAAAATATAAAAATCCCCCCTTGCAAAGAAACCAGCCTGAAACTAAGACTTTGTCAGTCATCAAAGTCAGTTGATCATTCACTAACCAACCCTAATTTTTTTCTTTAGTATAAAGCGACGAGAATCGATCCTTTAAAGACCCATCTCCCAACCTGTCTATCAAGAATCTCATCTCCCCACCGTTTCGACATGGCATCTCAGCCCATCCTCAATGTTAATACCTCACTGATTTAGCTTTCCAAACAAGTCCACAATGCTCTTCCATGGGACTCTAATCGAACTATTAACCGGGATCATCGTCTTTTTTCTTTCGGAATAATGAATGGCCGCCGCCACCTTGGCCCAAAGCAAATCAACTTTCGTTTTACATCTAAAGACCCACTTCGATAGGAGGGCGACATTCGTAGTCCAAACAGAATCGACTCCTTAAGCCTCTAATGTGTCCATGAACCCAACTGATGAGAATGCACATCGTGATCCAGAACCAGCCTACATCACTAGGCCCAAGCGAGTGGTGATGAAGCCTAAAAGGTTGTAGGAGTGATCTGCAAGCAACAAACCTACATTGCATGCTTCTACATGATCACATGTTTTTCAATAACTGGCCACGTTCCCATGTCTTTTATCATGTTTAGATTTCGTTGCTGACTTTTTTTATTTAAGTACGAAGTGTTTAAATAAAAAAATATCCATAAAATTGCCCCACTTTTTGTGTTCTTCTCTCTTATTTCCTGGAGCCTAACCCCCTCTAAGGGTTACCTATCAACTTGGTACTTTCATTCCCGAAGTCATGCCTCCACGCAAGGATTCATCCTTCACTGATGACTCCATGCAGAACATCGACGATAAACTCGATCAACTCCTCACCGCTACTCAAAATAACACACAACTTACAACATTCATCAAAGCCCCAATAGTCTAAACACGAAGATGAATACACAATCTGAAATTTTGGCTAAATTGGTCACCCAAATGTACTCACAATCGACAACAACCACCGCTATGGCTGCCAATTTAACTGTTGTAACCCAAAAATTGCTTGACCCTTCATTTGTGTCATCCACCTCTTCACCTCTTACACCCATTCCTAATAGCCAAACCAACAATCCATGACCCCGAAAAATCTCACTACCCTTATTTGACGGATCTAGTCCCATGGATTGGATCTTCCAAGAAGAAAATTAAGTCTCTTATTACCGTATTCCCATTGAACAACGTTTATCCCTTGCAGTTTTTTATTATTGTCGGCGTCGCCCTTAGTTGGTACAAACACCTTCATAAAAATGAATTTCTCAGCTTAGATGACGTTTAAACGAGCCTTAGAGCTCCGGTTTGGGCCTTCAACATACGAAGATCATCAAGCAACCTTGTCCAAATTAAGGCAAACATCCACTGTTATTGCGTATCAAGCCAAATTCTAGAAGGTAAATAATTGCGTTAATGGCCTCTCGTAACAAGCTCTTCGTAGTTGCTTCGTCTCTGGCCTTCGCCACGATATCCAAAGTGAATTAGCCCTCCTTAACCCTACTTCTCTCCACCAAGCATGCGCCCTAGCCAAATTGGTGGAGGACAAATTATCCCAAACCAATAAACCTAAAAACTCCTTTTACGCCAAGCCCACATCGTCCATCGCTAATCTTGACACCACTGGCCCAACTACACAAAAAAAAAACTCTACACCAGCGATTACCCTCTCCAACTCTACCAAACCCTTACTGCCGTAACCTAGCAAGCATCCCACTGACCTTCCCTTAACCAAACTTTCTCCTGAAGCTCTCCAACAGAGACAAAAAGCCAGCCTTTACTTTCGCTTCCCTGAGAAGTTCTTTCCGTGACACAAGTGTTCACCACCTCAATTCCTCCTCTTCGTAGATAAGGCCGATCGTGGTTCCACCGCAGACGACGATCCGCTGGTTCAGCATGAAACCACACCCCAACTAAAATATTTAGCCCCCTCGAATGCTCGCTATTTTGGATTATCATACAAGCAAACACTACGCGTGACGGGTCATAAAGGTGGCAAACCGGTTACAATTTGGTCGATTACGGAAGTACACACAATATAATTCAGCCCTGGATTGCTTCCACTCTCAAATTAGCCATCAAACTGATCCACCCTTTCTCTGTTATGGTTGGAAATGTTTAGTTTATCCACTATTAAGGCTACTGTCCCAAGGTACAATTACAATTACAGAAGGCACACTTCAAACTTCCAT
>JBCNJP010000001.1:1121141-1192881 GCA_039602395.1 Deinandra increscens subsp. villosa
TAAAATATTGGTGAAATGTTGATTTGCTTTATGTGGGATTTATGATAATGATTATGTTCGTATAGCTTTTTTATTATAATAGTCCCTACGTTTAAGGCATAAAATAAAACTAATTATTCAAGTTAGAAGACTAAAAATTATATTTATAAAATTTAATAATAAAAATAGTTATAAAAAGCATTTTATTTTAAGACGTAAAGAAAAAATATTGCTTTCAACTTCAGACGAGAAGACAAAACATGTACAATTAATAAGATTATTTTGTTGAGACAAAACATATTATTTTCTAAATTAAAAAAACATTAAAATTATTTTATTTATTAAATTTTAATCCACATAAGCCAATTTAATCCACATCATTACTTTATTAACAATACAAAAGAACACTAATGTCACATGGACATGTTAACGTGCTATGTAGGTAAAATAAATATAAGATTAGAATAACAATTTAAAGTTAAGTTACTAAAATGGACATGTTAATCCAATAGTACAATTTGCTTGGCTTGTTGTACCCTTCGAGACAGACGGTTCATTTGGATGGCTCGAAATCTTTTTAAGGGCCTCTATTGAACATAAATTTTCAGCCAAAACCCAGTTTCGTTTTCTGTTTCATTATCTTGTAAACCCTCCATTTAATTCTTTTACTGTATTCTTCATTTTTTATTCGTATTACAAATGTTTTAATAATAATATCATGTTTATTTTGTGGACGGTGTTACTACACTTAAAAAACCTTACATATAATATAAAAAGTAAAGAAAGTGAAGAACCCGTGTGCAATGTTTTTGGTTTCCCATCCAGCAATTTCACTTGCATCGACAAGTACTTTTTCCATGTTTCTACTTTATCCACGTTCCCCGCTTCTGGTTTGCCAAATGCTTCTCCGAATTTTCTTTTTTGTTTTCTGACATCCGAGGGATCCACACAATGGAATACAGGAATAACATCTAGCTTTCTCTCATCCTTACATTTCATAATATGTGCAAGTTCTTCCAAACACCATGAAGAATCTGCATAATTTTCCGAGAATATAACAATAGCAATTCGGGATCCTTCGATCGCCCTTCTTAACGACGGGGTGATGGATTCACCTCGGGCTAGTGTTATATCGTCCTTGTAAGTATGGATCAACCGATCCTCAAGAGTCGAGTAGAGATAATCTACGAAGGTTTTACGTGTGTCTTCTCCTCTGAAACTAAGAAAGACATCGTAGTCATAAGATCTAGAAGAAGAAGAAGCCATTGATGTCCTTATGAATGAGTATAAGTTTGAAACAAATCTAAAGTAATTGAAAGAAAGAATGATATGGTTGGGTTCGTTTTCCTTACAGAAATTGGTTTGATATAAAGAGACAAGGGTAGGTAGATGAGATTACGCGTGAATAAATTTGCTTCCCATTTTCTAGCTTTCACATTCAATTATTTAAAGTTACTTTAACTTTCATCGTAAACGGACAATATAACCTGTTTCCGGGAAATTTCTTTTGAGTAAAATTATGATCAATCAATTTCTACAAAGAAAACGAGATGTTTACCTCCCTGCGCGTTGCTACAGGGTTGAATTTGTATACTGAACGAAAGTAAAAAAAGTTAAGTGGTATAAAACATAAAAGTTTAAAAGTCTCGTGGTGAAAGTATAAAACTATAGAAGTATAGTAAAAGCGAAAGTAGAAAAGTTAGAAGTTTCGTAGCCAAAGTAAAAGACAAAAAAACTTAAAACAAATAAAAACTTTAAAAGTTAGAGGGTTAAAAAAATTAAGGAGTATAAAATATAAAAGTCTAAAAGTCTTGTGGTGAAAATATAAAACTACAAAAATATACTGAGTTAAGTGGTATAAAACGTAAAAGTCTAAAAGTCTTGTGGTGAAAGTATAAAACTATAAAAGTATACTAAAAACGAAAGTAGAAAAGTTAAAAGTTTCGTGGCCAAAGTAGAAGACAACAAAACATAAAACAAAAAAAAAAATTAAAAGTTAGAGTGTAAAAAAGTTAAGGGGTATAAAACGTAAAAGTCTAAAAGTCTTGTAACAAAGTATAAAACTATAAAAATATACTAAAAATGAAAGTAGAAAAGTTAAAAGTTTCGTGGCCAAAATAGAAGACAACAAAACTTAAAATAAAAAAAAAAAACTTTAAAAGTTAAACGATACAAAACGTAAGAGTATGAAACATACGTGGCCAAACTATGAAAACCAAAAGTTTACTATTTCGCTAAAAAGAAAAAAAACAAATTGTAAAAGTTTAGGGTAGAAAGCGTCAAAGCACCAAAGTCACGTGGTCAAAATTTGAAAAAGAAAAAGTTTACTATTAGTTTATCAAATTTGATTGTATTATTAATAAATAAGCACGAAACTACACCAGATTTCGGACGAAGTTTCATAAAGTATAGGTGAATATTATTTATAGATGTTAGTGGAATGTATGTTCTCTATCTATGAAAATAGTTATATCACCTCGATATTATACGGGCTGTTTGAAAATAATATATAATGAATAACTTCGTATATAACTATTACTAGTTTTTGATACCCGTGCGACGCACGGGTGGATTTAAAAAAATTAATCTAAAATTAAAAATGTTATAATAAATGAAATTCGATAATTGGAATTAAAGAAAAAAATTAACATTCGACAATAAAAAAGTTACAAATTTGAAAATACAAACTTATAAACAACATTTGATGTTTTGTTTGTCACATTTTTGTTTTCGTCTAATATGAAAAGTTTTAATCCATCTCTGCTCTTAACCCGTGCATCGCACGGGCGGATTTAAAAAAATTATTATAATAATATACCATAGTAATGCAATTCGATAATTAGAATTAAACAAAAGCAACAACATTACAATTACAAAATGTAAAAAGTTAGAAATTAGAAAATACAGAATTATACACTACTATTAAGAAAATCAAGAGAGTAAATATCTTGATCAAGTCTTTCTAATAAACAAATAAGTTTTAAAGAAGAAGAAATACATGTTTAAATAAAAAAGAAATCTAAAGATTACGAATTAGAAAATACAGACTTATATACTACATTTAATGTCTTGTTGTTACTTTTACATCTTCATCAAATATCATAAATGTCTTACATGTTCTACCATATCCATGTCTTGCTTGTTCTACCATATCTGTATAAAAAAACACATATCTTCTTATCATCAACTGCACATTATCTCATCGAAGATAGATTTTTGTTCATCATTTTCAAAAATAATTAGTTTTTAAAAACAGAAATTAATATATATATCATTATTCTATTCAAAATTTGTTGTATTAAATTTAATGTGACATTAATAACGGATATCTAAATTAAATCGAATTTAAATGGAAATGCTGTATTTTATGTGCAATTTTAGTGGTATAGTTAAAAATTCGAATGTATAATCAAATTTAATTGTTATTATAAAACTAAAACTATGCCATAAATTTACCTTTCAAATGAAATAATTAGTTAAGTAACAAAATTTATTATACTAATAAGTATTGGTTGTTAAAACCAAAAAGTTGGTGAAATTGAATTAAAACTACAGTGAAGAAAAAGGGAACGAAACACAATTATTAAATTTAGAGTAAATAAAACAAACTAAAGAAATACAATATTAAAGCACATAAACCACAACCGTCTTTGAAGTTGCAGGTACATCGATTGTCCTTCCAATGCAACCTAATTTGATTTTAATCTCCATGCTGCCTCACTTGCACATAAATTAAGATGAAAATTAATAAAAATATAAATTACATATCTTGAAAGATTTCAATGCAACTTGAGAAGTAGCAACCCAATTACATATACACCAAATTAATGACATCCGCAAAGAAGACAAAGACAGATGATAAGCTCGCTAAACAAATAATCACCAGTGGATGCAACAATAGCACACCAAATGAAGTTGAAATTCCAACCTGCAATTATGTCGCAAAAGCCATGTAAATCAACGTATCGGTCTATTTGAATATTCATGAAAATATCAATACACACAAAAATTGAAAAAAAACACAAATGCCGCCTAAGATCTTGTTCCCATTTCCCACTAATAAACCTGCAAGTTTCCTAGCCAAGTAACACAAACCTAACTGATCAATGAATGCACAGTTACATGTTTCTTGCTTAAGTAATTTTGTTGAGTAAATATACAAAGTCTGAATTGAAATTAACTCAAACTGTATAATCATATAATCAAATTATAAATTAAATTAAAAGTCAGAATTTAGTGGAAACTCTTATAGCATTCTTTAACTTATTTTTATTAAACAAAAAGAAGTAATATTTTTAGGTGATCATGTCCCTTTTATCTGTATCAGTATTCATAAACATCGTTCCTAACCCTTTGATCTCCTCTGCTGCTGCAAGACCAAAATATAAGGTTATATTCGAAGTTCATAAACAGTTAAAAAATGATTTTGCAGCATATGTATCTGTAATTCATCCAAGTTAAGGTAAATATATTACCTCCAATATATTAGTAAGTTAAAAAATGATTATTTTATGCTTTGAATGGTAAAACCCTCGTAAAAGGCGTACCACAAAGCATACTTGCTAAATCATATAGGTATACAAAGGTAACATGAGACTCCAATTGGAGAAGGTTATATGTAGAAAGGAACATATGAACAATATGATAATGTGAAGAACCTAATTGATATATGTTTTAGAGTTCAAATTTACCAATAATGGGTTGCCAATGTTTCTTAAGTCTCATATTCGCACCAATGGGAATACCAAGATAGTTGAAAGGTAGACTCCCTACCTTGCAATTGAGAATAGAAGCCATCTGATTAACCTCATTTACATCCCCGTTTATCCCAAAAAGTCTGCATTTCTCAAAACTAACTTTGAGGCCAGAAGCAAGATGAAAACATTTAAGTATCCGGGCAAGTGATGTTACATTCTGATAAGACCATTCGCCAAGAAATATTGCATCGTCGGCATAAAATAGATGGGATAGGGTAATGTTGTTGCCCGGCAAGCGAATACCATGTAACAGCCCGATGGCAATAGCCTTTTCAATTGCAAGGTGGAGAGCTTCCATGGCAATTATGAAAAGGAAAGGAGAGAGGGGATCTCCCTGCCTGACCCCACGCTGCAAATCGAACTCCGGTGTTGGAGAGCCGTTAATTAGTACTGAAGATCGAGCAGAGCTAAGACTTGCAAGGATCCAGGATCTCCATTTCTCAGGAAAGTTCATTTGATGCTGAATTGAGTCGAGGAACTTCCAACTAAGACAGTCGAATGCTTTCGCGAAGTCCACCTTAAAGACCATTGCTTGTTTCTTGGAAGATCTAAGCCATGCTAACGTTTCATTCATAATCATGGGCCCATCTAAAATGAACCTCCCTTTTATATATGCCGATTGTACATCAGAGACGACAGCCCCAAGCACACCTTTTAATCTGTTTGCCAAAACTTTCCCGATGACTTTGTTAATGCTCCCCACCAGGCTGATCGGTCTGTACTCGTTCAGCGAAGTCGGACACTTTATTTTTGGGATAAGGGCGATGAACGATGAGTTGCAGCCTCTGGAGATTGTTCCTGATTCATGAAAGTCTGATAGGACTTCAAGAAAATCATCCTTAAGAGCTTCCCAGTGTAATTTGAAGAAGTGAAAATTAAACCCGTCAGGACCAGGAGCTTTGTCCGAGCCGCAGTCCCATATGGCATTTTTTACTTCGATTGCAGAGAATGGCTGTGTTAACATCTGTGCTTCAAAATCGCTAATTTTCTTGAAAAGATCAGAAGTGAAAAGAGGTCTGTTATCCTCGGGTTCCACAAATTTCTCCTTAAAAAAGTTGAAAGTGTGGGCTTTGACAAGTACATGATCATCAATCCAGTTCCCATTCATCATTAATCCATGTATCCTGGTCTTAGTGTTTCGACATTTGATAAGCCCATGAAAAAAGGCCGTGTTTTCATCACCATCAAGAGCCCACCTGATCCGGGTTTTTGTTTGAGGTCCTCTGCACGTTGCCCTTCAATTTCTTTAATTTTTTTCATAGCACTGAGCCTCATTTCGATTTCTGAATCCAAAAGCCCCAGAACCTCAGCCTTGAGCTCAAGGCCATTTAATAAGTCTTTGCATAACACAAGATCCTGTTCTTCTTGCAGCCTTGTTTTTTTACTCCATTCTTTGAGCCCAAGTTTGACATTTTTAAGTTTCTGTGCAAGTCTACAGTCTGGCCTTTCTGCACGTCCATCAGGCAAAGAGATGTCTTTTCCTAATGCATTATTAATAGCCTCAAAATACCCGGGTTTACCTGACCAGGAGCTGAAATACTTAAAAGGAATTGGGCCGTAGTTACCCAAATTTGAGTGTAGGACAAGTGGACAGTGATCAGAGTGCTCTCTAGATAGTGCAGTAAGAGTAGCACCCGACCATAGCCTAAGTAGTGCAGGTGTTGCAAGAGCTCTATCCAGTTTGCTGAGTTTTGTACCATCTTTAGACATATACGTAAACCTTCTGCCCTCCAGTTTGATTTCTTTGAGACCTTTCCTGCTAATAAAACCATTGAATCTGTCTGCATCGACCTGGTAAAACACCGAGTTCAACCTCTCGCTTTCTTCCCGAACCACATTGAAATCACCGATGAGAAGACTCGGCGAGCCCGGATCTGTGATTGTCTCCAATTCATTCCATAGCGCAAGTTTGAGCAGGGAATCTTGAGGTCCATATATGTTTGTAATGGTGATCGTATTCATGCTACCTGCCATATTTCCAGTAACCTGCAAATAATATCTATGTTTTTTGATATTGGATACAACAAAAATACCTGGGTCCCAAAGGCATAGCAGTCCGCCAGATCGACCGAGAGCATCCGAGATTGCAAATTCACAGGCCGTTTGTCCCCAGAAGGAGGAGGGGTTCAGGTTTGAGGGGTTGCGGAATTGTGTTTCTTGTAAGGCAACGAAATCGATTTTGTGTTCTCTCTTGATGCGCCTGATCCACTCACATTTATTATTCCCACCGGCGCCTCTGAGATTAACTGATAATATATTCATTTGGAACCACAATTGATCTCGCATCCGGAGATAAGCTTTTCAACTTGGTCCTCATATCCATTCATCTGGAAGCCCACACAAAGACCCGCATCTACAGTCTTGCGGATTTCTAGTTTCAATTCGGCATTAGATTGAGATGTGGATGGATTTCGGGATTGGGTACTCGTACCTGAACCGGTATTGTTTGTCTGAGAAGATATTTTTCGATTGCTTTTTTTGTGACCAAGATTTTGCCTTTTCAAGCAATCACTGAGCCGGAGGGAGGTGGCAGATGAGTGCTGATTCTTCTTTCTGATCGATTGATGTCGAGCTTTACTTTTTGGTACTGGTTCCGGCATTTTATCGGTGAGGAACGGGTTCTGAGGAGGGCCGAGGGGCTCATTGGGTAGGGGATTCTGAGGTGGTGCAAGGGGATCAGGGGCATTGGTATGGGCGTTTGCAATAGAGCTTGGTGCAGTACAATTGAGGTCGGGCATTTGTTTATCCATCACATGGTTTGGAAGCTCAGGGGATGTGTTTGGGTTTACGCATTTGCTCCCAAAGACATGGGTGGGCTGGGTATAGGCAGCCTTAAGGCTGCGAACGTCGCATTATTGTCAAAATGGGTTTGGCGTCTCAAGTCAGAGCCAAATGCGTTATGGTCCACGGTGATAACTGCCATTCACACCTCCAGGAGAACGTCTATTCCACTGCCCCTCAGAAAAAGAATCCCTGGAATATGGAAAATGATCCCCCAAGTATATGAAGACCTGCGTTCCTACAATATTGATGTTCTAAATACAGGTTCTACTCATGATTTGAGCACAAAAGAAGTCAGAATGGGGCTGGAAAAACTTGCTTCAAACAATTATGAGTACAAGCACACTTGGTTACACTGGATCCCAAAGAAAGTTAACTTTCATACATGGCGGGCTGTTATTAATCGATTACCAGTGAAGGAGGAACTTGCCAGACGAGGTATTGTTGTCGCAAACCCATGTTGTCCCTGGTGTTTAAACCCAACGGAATCGGCAACCCATCTATGTCTTGCATGCCCATATTCTGACCAGGTTTGGAGCCTAATTAGCGCTTGGTGCAGCTATAATTTTGAAACATCCAGGTCTATACAAGACCTGTTGCTACAACCCACATCGCATGAGTGTTATAAAGCCCAAAATACGCTACTATCCGTGATCTCCTGCACTCTCTGGTACCTATGGACTGCCAGGAACGGAAAGGTTTTCCAGAATTATAACACTCTCCCAAGGACGATCGCAGAAGAAGTCAAAGCAACAACTTTCATTTGGCTTAAACATCGAGCCAAACTTACGGATCTTAACTGGGAAAGTTGGTCTCAAAATGTCTTGTACTTTCTTTAATCTTTATTTTCCTTGTATGTTGTTTCGTTTCTTGTTTCTAGCTTCTCGCTAGTTAATAAAATTTCCTTGGCCTTTCAAAAAAAAATATGTTTTAGAGTTGTGGTAAAATGAAGAAACGGACTTGCCACTTACCAATTGAGGACCTGCAGAAATAAACATTGAGGCATCTGACATAATGCAATCCAATCTGAGAACAAAACAATTATATCATTAAAACATTTGTGTGCCGCATCTGACCCAGGCACTAAATGAATGCAATGCCTTCTTTATAAGTCAAATACCAAGTGCAGTTAGCACAAAGATTTGTAACCGTATTTCAGAACCTTTCGTCATCATCTTCAAGTAGTCCACATTCTGTCCAATACACAGCTTGAACACCAATTTTTTGTTTTACATCTCAATGTTTTTTTCACCTGTGATGTGATCTGTTAGTCACAAACACATGCTTGCAAAATTCAAAAACATTAGAGAATTTGTGGCTTCCTAAATTATTTTCATTCCATAATTAAGGAATGTGTATAAAATCAATTATGTTTTAAAGAATGTCGCTTGATAATCTTCTATTAAAACTTGCCAAAGGGGATCAATTGGCAATTACAATTATATTGATCCTGATAATCACCCAAGGATTAATAACTTAAAATTCATGCAAGAAATGCCTATTAGCACTCTACCTAGTATATAATCTATAGCACGAAACTGAACCCTAGATAAGGCAATCATTAACAATACAAAACCTGAGTTTTATCCATCCAAGAACATGAACAGATAACCAATTAAGAAGGACAGGGTACCTTGGGTTTGAGACCATGCTCATGAAAGCAACAACTATAATATCTACAATCACATACAACAGATAGATTTTAGGGTTAGCCTCATTTTAGGGTTATGTAACCCGAATCTTGATACACAAAATATAAAAAAACGAATTTGATTTGAGAAATCGCACGTCTGATATCGATTTGGTTTGAGTAGAAATCAAAAATCAGAAATCGATTTCGATTTGAGAAATCGCACATCAGAAATCAAACGCAAAATATAAAACAGAGAAGAAAACAAAATTGGTTTACACAAAAGGAGGATTTGAGATCTTGAACAATATAGAGATTACCTGGAATCGATGAAACCGAGGCCGAGATTGTGCGCGGATGATGATTCTTGAAGGAGGTCATTGATCGGAGGAGCAGAATGAAAAGTGGATAGAAGATTTGGAATTAGGGTTTGTTACATATACGCCGCTTTAAACGTGGGTCGGGTTTACGAAAAGGATCCGCGTGTGTATGATAGAAGATCCGCGTTTTATTTAGCTTTGGATGCATTTGAGCGGGAAAATCAATCCAAGGATGGATGTGATGATGCCACCTCAGCATCCATCTTTTCTTTTATATAGTATAATAATAATAATAATATAATATAATATAATATAATATAATATAATATAATATAATATAATATAATATAATATAATATAATATAATATAATATAATATAATATAATATAATATAATATAATATAATATAATATAATATATAGATATATAGATATATAGAATATAGATTATATATATTTAGGATAAGTTTATACGTAATCGTATAAGAAGTAATACATTTTTTTAAGTATACAACAATTGAATAAGAAATACAAATATTTAAAATTATAAAGAGTAAGTTACAAATTTTGTCCTTTATTTTTACACGTTTTGCAAGTTTTGTCTTTGAACTTCACTAACAACACAGGTTGTCCTTTATGTTCATGGTTTGTAACAAATTTGTCATTTATGTTCACGAACGCTTAATTTCTCCGTTAAGTCTGTTAAATTTCTCAGCTGCCACGTCATCAAAACTAACGAAGGTTTAAAAAGTTAACAGTAGGATTATTAGAAAGAAAAAAACATTAATAGTTGAGATTGTCAGTAACAATAAGTATAATTGAGATTATTCCCGGCCAATGGTCAATAGTGGATATTATTTAAATCCATTTTTCTTTAAATAATAGTCCCCCCCCCCCCAGCTTGGAGTTATTTACAAAAACAATCCCTGAAAGGTAAAAGGACTAAACTACCCTCGTGTTTAACATACTTAATAGAGAAAATTAACGTTCATGAACATATTTGTTACAAACCATGAACTTAAAGGACACTTAGTTTTATTAGTGAAGTTTAAGGACAAAACTTACAAAAAATGCAAACCCAAAGGACAAAATTTATAATTTTTTAGGTTTAACAAATAATAAAGGTTTAAAAGTTATAAAGTTACATTTTTAAAATAAAATATAACTGAAAGCTTATTGTAATTTATTAAGTTTTAAAAAGTTATTAGAATAAGAACATTTATATTTTGACATTTAATTATATAATTTAATTATTTAAAATCATTACAATTCAATATAAGAGATAGTTGTTATTTAATAGGAGAGAAGAAAAGTTTTAATTAGAGTGAATATAAAGATGATCTGTGGGATTAAGAATTTTTTTCTTCTAATATACCTACATAAAAATATTTGACAAAATACTGAACCAAAATTTCATTATATAAGTAAAGTTAAAATACAAACCAAGTTTATTGTACAAACTTAAAAACTAAAAACTAATGTAAAAATCATTAAATTTTAATTAAATAAAAGCTATTTAGTTAATTTTTATGGTTCTTTTTTTTTCTTCATGCCTATACACATGATGGCCACCTAACGACCTTAAAAAACTAAAAAAAAATTTCATCTTGTCTATCCGACTATGTTCCATATATGCAACATGGTATGTTTCATATGCTGCATATATGCAACATGGTATATTACATATGCTTATGCAACATGGTATATTACATATGCTTATGCAACATGGTATGTTGCATATATGCAACATATGAAACATACTATGTTGCATATATGCAACATAGTTGGATACCCAAAATAAAATTAAAAAAAAACTTATTTTCTAAGTCATTAGGTGTATATGGGTGAATATACGTGAAATTAAATTAAAAAAAATATCAAATTATTGAAAAAAAAAACTTCATTTGATTTTTACAAGTTTGTACAATAGATAATGGTTTGTACATAAACTTTACCCTTCATTATATATACATCAATTGTCTAACTCTTAATTTGCTTGTTAGACTATTACATATTTCATTCCGTATCTCATTCTCTATCCATGTAATTTGATGTAAAAAAAAGTGTTTTTTTATATTTATAGATTACTACTCAACTCTATATCCATTATTTAATATTTGTTAAGAGTGAATCCGAATGGTAAAAAGAGAAAAAATAATTTAAAAATGAATAAAGAAGATAAAGAAACCCTTACAAGATGATTGATTAGAATATGCATGGGAAGTTTAATTTATTTTAATGTGAATGTAGAAAAGAATAAAATTCTCAAAACATGTAAAAAAAATAGCTTAGTAAAGGTGAATTGGATTGAACCCTAGTTATGTATTTCATAAAAAAAGGAGGCACCTTTTTCAAAAGGAAGGGTTCGGGTGAGAAGCGAAGCGAAAACCCCTCCGCCGTGAGTCTCCATCTCGCCGCCACCACCAATCGCTGCGCCACCGTTCATCAATTTCCGTCATTTCTGTAACCACCGCCTAAATCCTAATGGTGAGAGAGAACAGAGCGTGGAAACCTAATGGGCAAACAGCGACGGAAGGGTTGGACTGGGAATTGGTTACCAACAAAAGAAGGAGATCAGGGAAAGAAGAGAGGTAGAGAAGATGGGAATGGCCGAATACAACATCTTACTTCATTTCAAATCTCCCAAAGGATTGCTCGCGCTGGCGGCTCTGGATTGAATGCAAGTGATTCGGAAGGGTCGTGGATATATTCATCTCTACAAGAAAAACTAAAAGTGGAGATTCTTTTGGTTTCGTGAAATTCACTGGACTTAAAGCTAAGGGACTGCTCGAAAGGGTCCTAGGGAAGATAAAAATTGATGGAATGGTGTTGTCCATAAATCTAAAGAAGTTTGATCGAATTGGAAACCCGGTGAGTAAATCGGAGAAGATCTACACGGCAGAAGGTCAAGTGATCAAGCACCAGGAGACTATGGAAGTAAAAAAGAACAATCACTAGTACATAACGGAGCAAAAGTTGCGCTAGGTTTTATCCAAATGCTGCGGTTCAAAGCAAAACCGCACCATTTGACCTCTTGTGCAGTTCAAAGCAAAATCACAGGCATATTTTCCCCCAAATTCAATCTTCCCTCCATTATTTTCCACTATTCACATCTTTCCTCCATCCTTCATCACTTCTTCATCTTCCCAAAAGTCCAAAACCCATTAGACGTCAATACCACTAAACCAACAACCACCAAGCCAAAGCTCCCACCGGACAGAACCCTAATCTGCGAGGACGAAAAGAGTGAGTTTGAAACCCTAATCGGCGACGATAGCATTTCAGTTCTGTAAAATCGTTTGCTCCACTCAAAGGTATGATTCTTCTGACCAATTTGTGTTTTCTGCACTATAAACTTTCAATTGCTTCAATGGTATTTCGTTTCGTTTTTAATTATTTCTGTTGCGTGGTGTCTCCTTTCGTGACGTGGGTGTGTGTCTCCTGAGCTAGCCGTCATCGTGGTGAAGGGGTCTGTGTTCGAGTAGGGCTCTTTCTGTCATGAGGTGAAATAAGAGAAGAAAGAGGTTGGGTGGGGTTGCAGTAGCCGTAGAAGGAGGGTCTATATGTTCAGATTTTTTAAGTAGGGGGGATAGTGTTCATGTTCCTGAGCTGGGTGTCTCAATTTTGTGGCTTAGTTTAGTGCAAAATCATAAACTCAAGTGTAAAGAGCAATGTTTGCAGGATGGGTGGATGTCTTCCTGCAAAACCTTAATAGATTTTCTTTACAACTTAAAGAACGGTTACAACTCAACATGAAGTACAAGGGAGGCGGGCAACAAGCTGCGCCGCCAGCCCCTTCTGAATAGCAAAGCCTAACCGAGTGAAAACCATATTGAAACCACTAGGAGTCGCCACATTCTCATGCATAACCTTCTGGACGCGGCTCAAAGTGTCTACAGCTTCCGGGGCAAGGTAACCAAAGGTATCAAACGCAAAAGGCACGGACACATGTTGATTCGCCAGACACGCTTCCTCATGTTTGCGCACCTTCCCTGCAGCAGCATTCATGGCAGCCTGGCCAACCCGAAAACCAGAGCCCTTGAACCCCACGAGAGGGGAAACCCCAATAAGGTCGACACAGGCGTGCTTCCCGTGCTGCCACCCAAAGACAAGGACGTCCGCCGGCCGCAGGGAGGAACGCCTGTCCGCTGGGTCCGACAAAAAATTAACCGGGGCTTCCTTCTTTGCAGATATCTCAGCTCTTCTGAAAATGTCGAATAAGACGTCCCGGACCAGGTCATGCCGGTATTTGAAACCGGGTAGCTCTTTGCAATGGACCGCGTGTTCCCCATAAGCGTCCAAGCATGCCTTGCTGCACACTTGACACCTCTCATCACTCAGGTACAGGGGGATCATAAGCCGATATTTAAGAATTGCCCGATATTCGACTGGCGACATGTGCTGCCCCAGTCCATCAATGGGGAGGGCGAGGAGAAAATCTTGAGCATGTGGTTGGCAAAGGCATTCCAACACGGCCTTTTCCCTGGCTGACATCCCGAAGGCAGCTTCCATCTCTCCCACGTCTTTACTAAAAAGGACATACGCTAAAACATGTTGGGTTTTGGGTGGGACGGTGTCCTTGTTAGAGAAACCGCTAAGATCAAAGCCCGGAATAAAGTCACGGAGGCCAGCTAATGCGCCCGTGTACGCCGAGTCCATAGGGCATACCCCACACTCCCGAAGGATATGGTCCTATAGCTCCCAGGATTGGGCCCTCGAGGCCACGAAAGTGTAGGAGGAGGCCTCGACAGCAGAGTAGACCCCAAGCCCACCCAGCTTGATGGGCAAGGAGGCAACCCGCCATTGGAGGTCCCCAAAGAAAGGCCCACCACACACGACAATATCTTCAATGGCCGCGCGAAGATCGTTGTCAAAAGCCACTGATGCCTGAGCCACATGAAGGGGAGGGCAGGTTTTTGAGGCCGAAGGAAAGTTTGGCGATACCCATACACGAACGGAGCAGGAGGAGGGCACATTGGGGATCACCAAGTTTGGGGAGGAGGCGCATAAGATCAGCAGCTGTATTGGCCCTCCTCAAAGCCAACCCTTGGATAAACCCCCCATCGTTGCTGACCGCTCCGCCTAAGAGCTTCACCCCTAAGGTCGGCCTGCTGATGCCAATGGGGAAAAGCCCCGGAAGAGTCTTCTTGCCATCACAACTCGGCCAGAAAAGTTCGGTCTTCTTAATATTAAGGTCCAACCCTAACGGAGGACCCATAACCTTGATGATTTTGAGTGCCCTGGCAACCTCTTCAACATCCCCAATGATCGTGACATCATCGAGGTACCAGGCTTGTAGAAGGAGGCGGCAAGTGTCCCGGATGTGGTGGACAAGGGGGTGAAGAACAAGGGAAAACAGGAGAGGGCCCAGCGGGTCACCCTGCTGAACCCCCGTAGTGGCCCAAATATGATCGTCCCCCAAGTACAAACGAGCCGGCTGCCCGTATAAGAAGTCCACCCAAGGCGAGATAGCCGGGCACCTCAGCCGAACCTCGCATAGTAAGGACGAGCGGTCGACAAGGTTAAAGGCATTAGGGAAGTCCACGGTGAGCATGACAAGGGACCCATCGGTATGCCGGGCACCCAGGAGACGATTGACACTATGCAAGATAGCCTCGGCTCCACTAGGGACACCGACCCCGAACTAGAAGTCTTGGAGGTATTGAGTCATGTCTTATCAACCCCCCCCCCCCCCATGGCGATTTTCGAAACCAGTCGGCGCCAATAGTGCCCACCGCAATAGGCTGAATCCCATTGTCAGGCTTTAAAAGCGGCTTGAGGGGCGCCGAAGCAACGAATTCCGCAAGACAAACTGGGCACCTCCCCCCCCAGCCACAAGTTAACGACCGAAGCCATAGCACCCAAAAAGGTCATTGGCAGTGGCAGACCCTTCCCCACAGAGACTGTCCAAAAAGTGCTGAGCCCTCAGCCCGTCCCTACCACAAGAAGTCCCTTTAGGAAACGATTTAATGTCGTCGAGGACCCGATCAGCGGTAACGACCAGCGCGGGCTCAACAAAAGGGTCAATAGGCACGGTGGGGCCCGGGCGAGACGGGTGTGTGACACCTGACCAAAATGCCGTACTGCAAGTCATAATTCAACAAAAATAATTATTAATTTATAGAAGTTTAAGATATTATTAGCCGGTGAAATAAGGAAAAATATATATTTTGTTAACAAACGTTGGTGACAGCTCAAGTTATGATCAACCAGGTATCCACCCAAAAAGATAAAGAGCACTTATAAAAATAACTGATAAATCAAATATGGCGAAAATTATTTTGGATTATACCATTGCGAGCGTAATTTAATTCTAGTAATTTTCATATAATTACTTTTACGTTTCGTGACAGAAATTTACCAATTATACCGCGATATGTCAGTATTATACCTGTTAACCACCAAACTCTATAAAATATATATATATATTTTACACCTGGCTAGACACTTGGCATTACACATCTCACTTTTCTTGTAAGACTTACAAGTAATGATGGCTAGGGGCTAGGCAATGATGAGATTGGAAAGGTTAAAGCACACACATCTCCCCACATCCACTCCACTCCACTCTCTCTCTTCTCTCCCCCTCATTTCGGCCGAACCCCCCCCCCCCCCCCATCTTCCTCCTTTGAATTTCGAAAATTTCATCATACACACACACAATCTTCATTTTCTTCAAGCACTAAGAATTTTGGATATCAAGCATTCAAGAATCAAGCCAAGAGTTAAGATCATCCTCCATATCATCTCAAAACCTTGTACAAATCCTTTCTCTCTCTACTCTGTCACACCCCCAATTAACCACTAACGGAGTTTATGCCGTTAAAGGGTGCGAGCAAACCAGGACCACAACCATTAGTTACAAATACTAAACGAATCAGAGTAAAGTCCAAACATTCATCATAAAATAGTTTAAAAGTTTGCAGCGGAAGGAAAACAAGAGTATCTTAGCACTAATCACGTGCTTAAATTACAAAACTTAGATTGTTGTTCAATTCCCAAATTTAAGTTCAAAATGAAATAAGTAACTTCGGGTGCCATGCCAACCTCCGGTGGATACTCCTCAGCGATCTGTAAAAGTGGAAACCACACAAGTGTCAACCTAACGGTTGGTGAGTTCATAGTGGGCATGTCATGCAGTGGCCCGGTCTTATAAGCGTATGTATCAACATATAAATAAGTAATAGTTTTTCAAAACAATGCCAAGTGCTGAATTATCGAATATGCACTAGTTAAGTAAGATTAAAGCGGTCAACCGATATCGCGGGTAGCTAATCCGGTTTCCATGCACTAAGGAAGTTCGTACCAAAGCTGACGTAACAGAGTTCGGCATTTGCCGATGGTTTGTGCCTCCAGTTGTGTTCCTCATGGGACCCACAACTAAAATAGGCTGATATTGTACTCCGTTCGGCCTCCAGCCGGTTGGCTACACATTTGTGTACCGCGGAGCAGGGTTTGTCAAACCCTCAGTAGATCTACCCAACATCCCCTCGCTTCGCAAATTAATGGTACTAAATTGTTGAGGACTTTTGAGTTTTAAGGCATCCTTAGAAATCATGCGATATCATTTGGTTTAGGCTTTAACCTACACTAGTCATATTAAAACCGTTTATTCTGGATTTCATTTGAAATCCTAAAAAGAGTTTAAGTGTCAAAATGGTTGTTCCGGATCTCTTTTGAAATCCCAAATGAGTTTAAGTATTAAGTAGTTGGTTGTGGATTTCATTTGAAACCCCAAGGATGGACAGTTGCAAGTGCTTCCCATAAAACACTCCAACTTCCATAACAGATATCCCATTTGGCAATACCTCAAAATGTCAGCGTTATTTTTCGTTAAGTAAATTCGTAGTGACCCGAACGGGCTCACAATTAAAGGGTTAGTGAAACTCACCTTAGGTTGCTCAGCTTATACTTCAAATAGTCCAATTATGATTGCTAACGAAGACCTAATAATCACATTAAGGTCTTAGGTGTTAGGTTGTGTCTAAACTTTAACTACGTCACTATGGCCCATAACATAGCACGTTGGAACTACGACTCGACATACCGACACACGACACCGATGGTTGATCGTAAACGAGGGTTCATATAACTCAGAAATCAAGGCATGTTTCATTATTGCATAATCATGTAAGTCATGGCATAACATTCAAATAAGTTGCACAAATTTGGGTTTTGGTCTGGCACAGTTTCGCTATACAGTTTCGCTACACAGTTTCGCTATATGCACGGGCAGCACTTTCGCTAGGGAATACCCGATGTCACAGTTTCGCTAGCTAGATTCGCTCGAAACTGATGACACAGTTTCGCTAGCATAACTTCGCTCGAAACTGGCACAGCTTCGCTCGAAACTGGCACAGTTTCGCTAGATAGATTCGCTCGAAACTGATGACACAGTTTCGCTATCT
The DNA here is from genome assembly GCA_039602395.1 of Deinandra increscens subsp. villosa. Taxonomy (NCBI): domain Eukaryota; kingdom Viridiplantae; phylum Streptophyta; class Magnoliopsida; order Asterales; family Asteraceae; genus Deinandra; species Deinandra increscens. The sequence continues at coordinate 1,139,017 of JBCNJP010000001.1, forward strand.
AGGTTCGCTCGAAACTGATTTGAACTTTCGTTCAGGGACGGAGTCTATGGTTGTTTCGCTCGGTAGTTTCGTCCAAGCAATACACTTAGTTTCGCCGGCGACACTATAGTTTCGCTGTATAGTGTCGCTGGAAGAATTTATAAACAGTTTGCGAAACTACAGTTTCGCCTAACGAATGCACAGTTTCGCTAGTCGCAGAAAACTCGTTTTTAAGTCCAAAAATCAATCTGATGGCTTCCATACTTCATATAATTCAGTATCTAACATGCATAAACATTTACCAACATTAAACAAGCAAATCTAACACCTTAAACACGAGTTTTCACCATCAAATCACCAAGAACACTTTTTAAACACAAAATGACCTAACTAGCATGGATCTTCATTATGGCATGATTTTACACGTAAAGTTGCAGACTTTATGACAGATCTAGCATTCCTAAGCATCATACTAGAAGCATATTGAATTTCATGAAAGTTTACACATTCTTTTTAAGAAAACACAAAGAAAAGCATAGAAATGGTCATGGGACTCACGGTTAGCTCGATGGATGATCTTCAAGGCTGAGATCACGGTGATCCTTGGTGGTTCACGGCTGGCCGGAAGTGGCTAGGTGGTGGCGGCTAGGTGGTTCACGAGAGAGAAAATGGGTGGAGAGTGTATGTGTGTGCTTTGTGGAGGAGCATGCAAATGGAAGATTAGGGTTTAAGTTGGCTTATATACTAAAGCCTTGGTGGGCTTATCATTGGGATTTGGGCCCCAATGATTAGTCCATCATTAGCCATGATTAACATGTATGCATACACTTAATTACTAAGCTAGACAATTCGACAATTTATCACATAATCAAGAATTTACAATTAGTCATGCTATTAATAATACTAAATCATGCGTTTAAATCACATTGCACATAATGACAATAAATAAATGAACACATAACACAAGTGGTCGGGTTCGGTGATCAACCAAAGGTCGTGGACGTATTCGGTCTAGTTAAGCATTAGTTACTAAGTTAACACTCATAACGTAACTAACGGAGATTGTCTAACGGAAGTTAACCTTGGAATTCTCGGATGTCACATACTCTCTCTCTAAAAGTTAGTTGTATAACTTGAGCTTTGATCCTCCAAAACCCACATGATAATGATTCTTGAAGATTTTGATCTATTTGACGAGTTTAAATCTTCTAAAACCTAGCGGGTTTTGTTTCCATATGGTTAAAACTTGATAAAAGTTTAGTGGGTAATGTTTGGGTTGAAGAACACATTTGATTCCCTCAAAAATTCATAAGATTTCTTCATGTTTTGACACTTGAATATGCTTGAATGCTTAAATAAGATGAAGGAATGTTATGCATGTGTGTATATGTCGTGAATATATATATGCATGCATGTGTCGAATATATATATATATGTATATGTGTGTGCATGTGTGTCGTATATGTATATATATATATGAATGTTTATAGATTTTGGTCTAAATGAAAGATTAACCAATGAAGTTTGAATTCTTGGATATATATATATATATATATATATACACCCACATTCATATGAGTATGTGTATGTATGTGAGTATTGTTATGGGTCAAGTTCCAGACACCCGGCTGAGAAGCTCGAACATGCAGGAATCCGGGAATCCCAAGGATTCTCGACAGGTTATGTTACCTGTTACTTATTTGAATATCTTTACTCACTAATTGCCACGTGATTAATTTCAATCGCAGGTAAACAAGGTCTAACCTTCCTAAAGAACCGGTCAATTAGGGCTGACGTGGCATAAACGAACGTGGACGAGATGGTGAACTTCCTCAAACGGCTAGCGGACGTGGTCAAGAGGATCCCTGATTTTTCGGATAGCTAGTTTATTCTGTTTGTAACTATAAATAAGGCATGATCGAATTAGGAAACATATCACAACACACAGCACTCTGAATACTGTAACACTTAGCACTCGATCATCGTCTTCATCATTGTAATCGAATTCTTAATTTATAAAAGCTTTAGGTAGCAGGCGCTTTGAGCCGGCTCCCGAGGTTTTTACTGGGATTCTCAGAGGCAACTCTCAGGATTCCGGGTTTCCCTCGTACATCATCGTGTCACTTGCACTACTTTTTCTTTGCTTTTGAACCAGATTTCTTAGCACCTCACCCCACATTCTAAGTTTGGAATACAAGATTGCCTTGTGCAATTTTTGACCAAAACAGTTTGGCGCCCATCGTGGGGCAAAACGGTGCAAAACTTCATTTACTCTATTATATTCTACATTTCCAATTGCTACAATGTCTTCCCAGATGAAGACTTCATCGGTATCCGCAGGATCTTCGGGCATAAGCAAGATCAACGCGACGTCCTCCTCTGAAAACCAACCGAGGAACACTGGAGTGTTCATACCAACAGTCACCACATCACTTCCTCCCATCCCAAGGAGAGATGCGGCGAAACAGAAAGGACCACAAATTCCGGTTTTCTCGGGATCTCAGGGTGAGCGTATTGATCCTGTTATTACTAACCATGATATTTTTGCTTTGATTCAACAGATGAAATCTCAAGCGGAGCAGCAAGAAAGAACCACTAAACAGGTGATGAAGGAGCTTGAAGAGCTTAAGAAATCTAGAAGCTCAGTCGATGAAGAAAGCCCTTTATATCCCAGGAATCTTGACTTTGGTACGTCGGGATCCCTGGCCAAAGATCGTCTCAAGTCAAGGGCATCAGCTGCTGCTAATAAAGGCTCCTCGGCAACTTTCACAACGTGTCCTCCAATCATCAGTCATCAGAAGCAGACATCTGGGAATCCCAACCAATGGGGGACCAGAAGTATTCTGCTTCTCAGCCTCGCCTTAAGGCTAAGGAACCCAAAGGATACCGCTATACTGATCCGTTCATCATCTCAGACGCCGGTCCTGCAAGACCTTCAGAAGTTCACCAAGGAGATTTCATTCCTATGCAGGATCCTGAAACAACCGAGGTTCCAGTATTCAGAAACTCACGACAAGAGCAAAGTCCCAGAACCAGGGACACATATGCAGGGAGAATTCCTAACCCTAGTTATAATGTGCCTAACACAACTGTTATGCAGGATACAGGAATTCCACCTCAATTTGCCAGGGAACTTCAGAAACTCAAAGAGATGATAGCTAGCGTCCCGGGAATCATCAAGCCTATTCCTGAAGTCCCTCTAGAGAGTCACAGGATATCAAGGTTTACGTGGCCCATATGTGACGTGGAGATTCCGAAGCGTTTCCAGACCCCTAGCATGAAATTATACGATGGAACGACGGATCCCGGAGAGCATGTGGCTCACTATAGGGAGAGGATGGAAATCAACCCAATCCCCGCTGATATCAAGGAAGCCTGTCTTTGCAAAGGCTTTGGTTCAACTTTGACAGGACCAGCCATGAAATGGCTACTGAGTATTCCTCCCAATACCATAACCTCGTTTTCTCATTTAGTTAATTTATTTAATAATCAGTTTTCTTGCAGCAGAACTTTTGAGAAGCTCACAGGTGATCTTTACCGAGTGGTCCAGAAACCGTCGGAGCCCCTCAGGGATTATATATCTAGATTTGGCCGGGAATCCCTTGAGATTCCAAATTTGGACATGGCGGCTGCCGTGGAAGCGTTCAAAATGGGACTCTCTAAGGATTCCCGATTTTATGACGATTTGGTCATGACCCCGTGCAGGAACCTCGATGAAGTAAGAAGTCGGGCTTTAGAGTTCATTCGCTTAGAGGATGACAAGATAATTCATCAAAGGGAGGAAGCTGCGAGGAGTGATCGGAATTCCAGGAAGTCTGAATCTTCCGGGAAATATTATAACTCCAAACCATACTCTCGAGGAGATAATCAAAGGATCAATGCAGTAGATGAAGAAGAGGACAATGAAGAATATCCTAAAATTTCTGAATATTGTTTCTCTTGTGATATTGCTGGTCTAATGTGTGCTATGCAGGACTTAGGAGAAAAGGCAAGATGGCCCAAGAAAGCTGACAAACAGGGATCCTGGAAGGATAAATCTAAATGGTGTGCCTTCCATGAGGATTTCGGGCATCTCACTGATGAATGCATTGCACTCAGGAAAGAGATTGAATATTTGTTGAGCAAGGGGCATCTCAAAGAACTTCTCGGCAGGAAGAAAAGCCGAACTCAGGAACCCGAGAAGTCCCAACAGCGAGCAGCTTCTCCTCCTCCGGATGCTCCAATTATTCATTTCATATCAGGAGGCTCGGACATATGTGGAACCTCTTACTCGTCTGCAAGGAAGCATGTTAAGCAGTCGAAGACTTAAAAGAATGAGGGGCCTACAAAGACTTCACGGCTAACTGGGGAAAAACTTATCTCATTTGATGAATCCGACAGAAGCGACATCTAGGATCCCCATCATGATAGTTTAGTTATTACTCTGCATATTGCTAACTGTGTTGTACGCAGGATTCTGGTAGATAACGGAAGCTCAGTAAATATCATTCATCTGGAAGCGTTGAAAAAGATGAACGTACCAGAAGGCGACATAATTCCAAGATCTTCAGTCCTTGTTGGATTTAGTGGAGAAACCAAGAATACGATTGGGGATATTCGGCTTCCTGTTTACATCGAGGGGGTAAACTGTGTTAAAAAATTTTGTGTTATTGACTCACTTTCTTGTTGCAATGTTATTTTAGGTAGGCCTTGGATTCATGAAATGAAAGCCGTACCATCAACCTACCACCAGTGCATCAAATTCCCAACGTCCTGGGGAGTTGTTCGGATAGAGAGCGACCAATAGGAAGCCAAGAACTGTTACCTCACTTCAATGAGAAAAGCAGCCAAGCTTAACTCAGCATAGCAATCAAAGAAACTAGCACTTCAACTTCAGGAAGAAAAAGAATTAGACGTGAAGGAAGTTCAGCTTGATCCTGAGAATCCTGAAGTGAAGGTGCTAGTAGGAACTGATATTCCCAGGGATACTGAGCAAGAATTGATCCAGCTTCTCACGAACAGGAAAACAACCTTTGCATGGAAGCACGAAGATATGACAGGTATCCCTACTAATGTTATAACTCACAGACTTGGTTTGGATCCTACTTTCAGGCCAATTCAGCAGAAAAGAAGAAAGTTTGCTCCGGAAACCAACATTATCATACAAGAGGAGGTTGACAAGCTTCTCAAGACAAAAATGATTCGGGAAGTCAAGTATCCTAAATGGCTAGCAAACGTGGTCGTGGTACAGAAGAAGAATGGAAAGTGGAGAGTTTGTGTGGATTACACTGATCTAAACAAGGCTTGTCCCAAGGATCCCTTCCCATTACCACACATCGATGCTATGGTGGATGCTACTGCAGGACACGAGATGCTCACCTTTATGGACGCCTCATCAGGATTCCAACGGATTCAGATGGAACCCTGTGATCAGGAGCATACCGCCTTCATGACCCCAACAGGTATCTATTGTTATACTGCTATGCCTTTTGGACTTCGGAATGCAGGTGCCACCTATCAGAGACTGGTAAACATGATGTTCAAAGATCAACTGGGAGACACCATGGAAGTCTATATCGATGACATGGTAGTGAAATCCAAGAAAACAGAAGATCACCCTAGGGATCTCCGGACGGCATTCGATATCCTGGATCATTACAACATGAAGCTGAATCCTTCTAAGTGTCACTTTGGAGTTAGAGCAGGAAAGTTTTTGGGTTATATGGTGACTGAAAGAGGAATTGAAGCCAGTCCTGAGCAAATTAAAGCCATTCTGAATCTGAAATCTCCTACAACGATTAAGGATGTCCAAAAGTTGACCGGAAGAATAGCAGCTTTGAACAGATTTATATCAAGATCCTCAGAAAAAAGCAAAGATTTTTATGAGATTCTGAGAAAAAATAAAAGGTTCGAGTGGAATGAAAAGCACGAGGAAGCTCTCGAGTCGCTAAAGGAATATCTCTCATCGGCTCCTCTATTGATGAAACCAATAGATGGGGAGCCTCTAACCCTGTACTTAGCAGTCTCGGGAAGCTCAGTCAGTGCAGTCCTTGTCAAGGATCATGAAGGTCAACAACACCCTGTGTACTATGTAAGTAAAACACTTCTTGATGCAGAATCCAGGTATTCCTATCTTGAGAAACTTATTTTAGCTTTAATCATGGCTTCCACTAAATTAAGACATTATTTTGAAACTCATATTATTATTGTAAGGACTAACTATCCTATTAAGGCAGTGCTCAGGAAGCCTGAGATGTCCGGCAGGTTAGCAAAGTGGGCGGTCAAGCTTAGTGCCTATGACATACAGTACGAGCCTAGAACGGCTATCAAGTCACAGGCCTTAGCTGATTTTGTGGCAGACTTCAGCAGTGACATCCTCCCGGAAGCCGATGAGGAAGTCAGGAAGCTTGAGAGGCTTGATGAACTTGAGGAGCCTTGGATCCTATACACTGATGGAGCTTCCAATGTCAGGGGCACGGGCCTCGGAATCCTACTAAAATCACCCCAAGGGGACATCTTACCCTCATCTATTTCTTGTGAATTTCAGGCTACTAACAATGAAGCCGAGTATGAGGCGCTTATTGCAGGTTTACAGATTGCTAGGGGCATGGGAATCAGGTGTATTCAAGTCTATGTTGATTCCTTATTACTTGCTAACCATTTTAATGGTTCTTATGCAGCCAAAGGAGAGAAACTTTCGAAATATCTTGATGTTGTAAAAAATTTGTCTTTAAAATTTGAAATTTTTAATATAGTTCAGGTTCCAAGGGAAGAGAACTCGGAAGCCGATGCCTTGGCCAACTTGGCTTCATCTCTCAGGATTCCAGAGGATGTCAAGATCCCGATCACTCATATTCTAACTCCCGCTATTTCAGATCAGGAATCCAACAAAGTGGACTGCGAGGATCCTATGGACGTCCAGGATCCTGAAAAGACTTTGGAATCCTGGACTTCCCCTATCATAAAGTATATTCAAAGTGGGGAAATTCCTAAAGATGAGAATCCCAGAGCATTTCGCACGAAGGTAACTCCCTACATTATTTTAAATAACACCCTATATAGAAAGTCTCTTGCAGGTCCCTACTTAAGGTGTCTTGAGAAACCAGAGGCGCTCCAAGTGCTTCAAGATATCCATGCGGGAGATTGTGGAAATCACACCGGTGGAAGAGCATTGTTTTCCAAGATCCTCAGAACCGGTTACTTCTGGCCAACAATGAAGAAAGATGCTATGGACTTCTCACAAAAATGCGATGCATGCCAAAGACATAGCAATATCCTCCATCAACCAGCTGAACCATTGCATCCCATCGTCTCACCTTGGCCATTTATGAAGTGGGGCATGGATATAGTTGGGAAGCTGCCCAAGGCACCCGGAGGAAAAGTCTTTATGCTTGCGATGACCGACTACTTTTCCAAATGGATAGAAGCAGAAGCCTACGTTCAAGTCAGGGAAAAGGAGGTTATCTCGTTTATCAAAAGGAATATCCTAACAAGATTTGGGATCCCAGCAGAAATTATATGTGATAATGGCTCCCAGTTTATTGGCAAGAGGACTACGAGCTTCTGTGAGAGTTGGGGGATTAAGATGATCACTTCAACACCAGTACATCCTCAAGCCAACGGTCAAGCGGAATCCAGCAACAAAATCATCATCAATAACTTGAAAAAGAAATTGGGTTCCAAGAAAGGAAGATAGGCTGAAGAACTTCCGTTTGTTCTTTGGGCAGATAGGACGACTTCTAAGAATGCAACTGGCCAAACGCCTTTTTCCTTGGTATTTGGGGCAGAAGCCGTCATCCCTACTGAAATGGTGATTCCTACAGCAAGAGTTACGCTTCAGGATTCCCAGAATAACTCTGAGAATCTACTTCAGGATCTTGAAATGGTAGAAGAACTCAGGGATCTTGCCAAAGTCAGAATGGCGTCATACCAGCAAAGGATAGCAAGGTCATATAATAAGAATATCAGGCTCAGGCGATTTTAGGTTGGAGACTTGGTATTGAGGAAAGCATTTCAGAATACGACTAATCCGGCTGATGGGAAGTTGGCACCCAAATGGGAAGGACCCTATCTAGTGGAATCCGAAGAAGGAAAAGGGGCATATAGATTGATGAACTTGGAAGGAGATTTATTACCGAGAGCTTGGAATGCCATCCATCTGAAAGCCTATTTTATGTAGGGATCCTATCAGGATTCTCACCCGGATTCTCATCCAGTCGGCAATCCAGGTAAGTATACTAATCCGATTTCAATTCAGTTTATCAATTTCTTTCTAACCATTACTAACTTAAGCATCGGAGTGGTGTCAGCAAGGCTGACACCCACCCTTCACCAAGCATTTAAGTGTTTTGCAGAAGGTTGGGAATCCTGCAATAGTTTTTTGGGTTAATCCCCAGTCAGAGGCTGGCCACCTCTTCTCTGTTTAAGATGTCCAGCACATCTTCTAAGGTTTAAAGGTATTCACCTTTCTCAAGTTCGGGTAAACGCCTGTGACGCACGACCCTCGCCTGGAGCGCAAGTAATCCCTCAGGGTGCTCAAGGTGGCCGGACCAGTCCATTCTTAGGGGTGGCTGATAATCTTGTCACTAGAGGCCTCTGAGTGGATTCCTAAGGTTTTTAACACTTACGTGTTAACAATTGGTTTGGCATTTTCATGTCACTAAGTGGGATTAACCCCAGTTTCCTAACAATTGGTTTGACATTTTCATGTCACTAAGATGGGTTTAACCCCAGTTTCTTCGGGCTAGTCCCCAGTTTATTCGGGAATAACCCCAGTTTCTTCGGGCTAGTCCCCAGTTTATTCGGGAATAACCCCAGTTTCTTTGGGCTTGTCCCCAGTGTTTAACTTGGAATCTAAAACCTATTGGATCCCAGTCGGGAGAAGATTAAGAACGTAAGTAATCTTAACTTATTATTTGAATTCCTATTTAACAGGTTTGGGAATCCTGAAGAATTGGGAATCCTGATCAGGAAGATAAGAAAGTGGAGAGACCTTATTTTTTCAATATACTTTACGCTTTGGGTCCTACAAAATCTAAACATGTGACATTCTTTTATAAGAGAAAGGTTTGTTTTGGATCCATTAAGGTGGTGGATTCAAGAAAGATTTTTTTTATATTTTTATGTTCTATTTGTGGAGCCCAAACATATACTTTGTTTAAGTCAACGCAAGAACTATTTTTATAAACTTAAATGAAATGACAAGTGTTGGTTAAACCTACCATACCATTCATAATTATTAACGAAGTAAGAAAAGCATCCCAGGTTTCGTCCTGAAAACCTCAGGATCCCTCCACCTGGGAGGCTTGATTGTCTGGGTTCCGAGATTCCGGGTTTCGTCTTGAAAAGTTCAAGATCCCTCCACCCGGAATCCCATCATTGTTAGTTGTTGTTTAGTGTGCAGGAAACATAAGGAAACATTGTTTAAAACATCAAAACACCATCAAAAAAGTGGAAATAAACGGCGGCACCTCAAGGTTCTTCATCGTTGGAGGTCTTGGAGAATCCCTCCACCTCTTTCCCCTTGTTCTCGCCAGGATGACCGATCATCTCCACTGTCAACTTCTTCTCTCCTCCCTCCTGCTTCAGAAGCTCATCAAGGCTGCTCCCTCCAACTGCTGTCTTCTCAAGTTGAGCGCTTGGACTCTCTCCTTCCTGTTCAGAAGGATGGGTCTTCTCTTGTTTGGCAGCCTCAGCAGCTTCAGCTTCTTTCTTCAGCTTCTCCAACTTTGCCTTCCAAGCTTCAACTTTCCAGATCCCAACAGAGAAGTCTGCCTCGGACGCCTGCTCAGCCATCTTGATTTTACTTTGGAAAACAGCAATGGCGGCCGACCTTCTTCCCTTCTCAACCTCTTGCTCCAGAGCAGCATCAAACCCCTCTTGCACCATCTGCAGCTTCCTCTCGAAATATTTGTTTTTTGATTCAGCAATGTCCCCCTGGATCTTGATGGTTTCATGAGCCTTCTTGACTTCCTCCTTCAGCTCCAGCACCTTGGCTTCAGCATCAGCATAAATTGTGGCGAGGCGCTCAAAACCCTGCAAGATTAGGGATCCCGGTCAGAATCCTACTGGGGATATCAGATAGTTAATCAGGAAACCTGGAAATTGAAACTTACATGCTTTTGAAGACCAGTAAGCATGTTGATGGTTTCGGTGGTGTTCAGGCCTTCAAAGCAATCAGGAAGGCTGATGGAAGCAGGATCTGAGCCCCTCCTTTTCTTGGTGGTGGTGGCTTTACCTTTGGGCTGCGGGGGCTTGGAAGAGGTAGCTTTGGAGGTGGGTTCGACCTTGGGTTGGATCAGCTTGGGAGCCTCAGCAGTTTCTTCATCGTCCAGATAGTCAGAAAGGTCTTCGAGATCAAAACTCATCTTAGTTTTGGGAGCTGAGAAGTTGAAAACACAAAACAGATAAGTTTAAAATTTTCAATTTATTATAAATTCATAATACAAAATCTATCAATACTTACTTGACATTTTTTCAGAGTTACTTGGCTCACTAAAAGTGGTCTCGATCGCGAAGGTTCTCTCAGCCACAGGGATCTGATAAAAAGCCACAAGCTTCTTATCTGAGAGAGGAGTGGGTTTAACAAGCTTCTCAAACACAGGGGCTGCAAAATAAAGGAAATCAAAGGTAAGTTAACAAAGCTCAAATATATTGACAGGAACAAAGGAATATAAGCTTCCTACCCTTCTTCACCCATTGTACCGGCAACTTGGTACCCCCAACGATGGAATCCCTACGGACGAAGAAGAATTTCTGCCTCCAATCGTGATCATTGTGGGTGGCCCTAGGAATCAAGTGTGAGTCTGAGGTTCTGGCTTGAAGAACGAACCGGCTGTTTCCATGGGTTCTAAGGTTGTAGGCAGCACAAATTTCTGGAATCCCTATCGACAAGTTTCTTGAACGGTTCAGGCTGTCAATGGAGCAAAGGATCTTCCAAACCATGGGCATGGTTTGGGCGTATGACAGCCCGGTGACCCTGAAGAAATCGTTCACCAGTGCAGGGAAGGGAAAAGACATCCCGAGTTGGAAGGGGTGGAGAAGAAAACAAACCCAGGTTGCAGAAACCCAATCGGCTTTCAGCCTTGGGTCGAATGGGAAGAAGACAGCATTAGACGGAAACAGGCCGGATTCCTTGAGTTCTTTCATGTCGATATCGGTGAAACGGCAGGACTCCTCCGATTTCACCGGGATGAAACCCTGATCGACGAAGTCTCCAACAGTGGTGGCGACGGCAGCAACGAAAGAGGAACGTGTTTTCTTAACCATGACGAAAATTAAACGAGAAAAAGTTGGAATTTCCGGGAAGAAAAGAATACTGACCTGAATGCCGGGAGAGAGCTTTTCTCTAGGGTTTTCGGAAAGACGATGAGAAAAATGGAAAACAAATGGAGTATTTAAGGCTATAATGACCTACGGAAATCTCGCATAGGGAAGAGTGTAAGCCGTCAAATCAAAAAAGCATCTTGGATCTCGGCCATCCACGTAGGCATGCAGATTAACCTAGAATGATTTGAATTTCCCAGCTGTCATCCTTTATCAAACACCCGCGAAATTCAGGGGCAATTGTTATGGGTCAAGTTCCAGACACCCGGCTGAGAAGCTCGAACATGCAGGAATCCGGGAATCCCAAGGATTCTCGACAGGTTATGTTACCTGTTACTTATTTGAATATCTTTACTCACTAATTGCCACGTGATTAATTTCAATCGCAGGTAAACAAGGTCTAACCTTCCTAAAGAACCGGTCAATTAGGGCTGACGTGACATAAACGAACGTGGACGAGATGGTGAACTTCCTCAAACGGCTAGCGGACGTGGTCAAGAGGATCCCTGATTTTTTGGATAGCTAGTTTATTCTGTTTGTAACTATAAATAAGGCATGATCGAATTAGGAAACATATCATAACACACAGCACTCTGAATACTGTAACACTTAGCACTCGATCATCGTCTTCATCATTGTAATCGAATTCTTAATTTATAAAAGCTTTAGGTAGCAGGCGCTTTGAGCCGGCTCCCGAGGTTTTTACTGGGATTCTCAGAGGCAACTCTCAGGATTCCGGGTTTCCCTCGTACATCATCGTGTCACTTGCACTACTTTTTCTTTGCTTTTGAACCAGATTTCTTAGCACCTCACCCCACATTTTAAGTTTGGAATACAAGATTGCCTTGTGCAATTTTTGACCAAAACAAGTATTATGCATGTGTATAGCACCCAGGGTTATCGCGAATTATGACCAAAGAAACATGTGTTTTGACACTTGAATATGCTTCAACCTCTGCTTCTAATATCACCAAAGAAACATATTACTACCATCGAGGTACATCAGATTTATCGCGAATTATGATGTCGAAGTCGCTTGCGTTTGGGTCGCCATCATAGATTATAGCACCCAGGGTTCCACTTGAAAGTGGCTCGTATGGATGCCTTGTAGAACCCTGGTACAAACGAACCCGAAAGTTATCCACATGAGAGGACTGACAGATATCCATGGCTGTCCTGAACAACCTGACCAGGCCATTATGTTTGTCAAGCCCCTGAATCAGCCTTGCACGATACCTTCCTCTAAGGTTGACCTCTCCTTGTTCGAGAAATGGGATAACCTGTTGGAGACCTCGTTAAGAGTGTCATATATGTACAGCTGCAGGAAACGTGGTTTGGGATTATCCGTTTGGCACAAAGACCCTAGCCAGTGGGAAACATGTCCATAAACCATAAAAACATACGGCCCCCTACCGTCGTTGATGGTGTCATCCACCTTCGCTGAAAGACGTCATTCCAAACATACAATTATATGCACGTATGTTCGAATGAAAAGCTGTACTTTGATAGAGGCGTTTGATTTCCTCCGGAGGAGCGCGAGGATAATCCATGGTAACACGCCCGGACCTACAACAAATGCTATAGCGAGGCCGCTGACTCAAAGGAAACGATTTCAAGCGCTCCTCAAACCAAAATGAAGCCCCACAATATTCACAGATCTGGTTACACTCACCAAGATCTCTATAATCGCTCTCCGCTGCTGTTATGATGGTAGCAGACATGAACGGCGGGTATGCGATCTTACACGGGCCCGCCTACGACCTATACCACGGGCGGAACTGTCTCCAAGGGCTGCTGTTCCAGAAGAGGCAACCTGTTCAGAACTCGACGCAACACTCCCAGCGGAACCCCAAGGCTGCGACGCAGCTGCCCGTGAACGTTTACGGGTCTTTTGACCAGGAACTGCAACATCCGTGTAGCCTATCAGCACAAATTTAGGGGGCGTTTATGCAGGATGCACCATGTCCGTGTAACCTGTTAAGACAAACCGGTCGGGACCGGCAGGACGCGACAGAGTACATTGCGAAGAAAAAGCAGGGTCGGGAAGGCGATATTTTCTAGTGGCAGCGCGTTTGCGGACAGAAGACGAAGGAAGCATGACCAAGGTTCGTAAGCAAGCGCAAGACACTACGCACCAGACTCGGCAAACAGAACAACCCACAAAACGACACCTATCCCCCGCAGGAGCACGAATAAACAGCGGCCGACAAACAAACAACACATAATGCATGCAACAAAGAACAAAGGGCCGATTTCATATCCTGTGTACAGAAGCCTGCCCGCTACAAATAAACGTGATACAAAGAAGCGGACTATAAACATACACGCAACGTCATAAACAGTATATATCAATTAGCAAATAAGCACGCGCCACGCAACAAATTACACACAGAGAACATCCGATGAACAGAGCGCGTGAAGGGAAAAAGTAACCAACATAATTACGCTAAACAAACCAACTGCAACCTCTATTTCAACGGCAAACAAACCATAATCATAAAAATATAAGCTTAGGAAAGCCCAAAATAAACATACCTACTCCCAAACAACGTAGCTGCCAAGCCTCGAATGAAACGTGAACCTAACAAACATACAAAAAAAAAAGGGAAAAACACGAAACTGACCATTGTTGACTTTGAAACTACAATTTTGACCCTCTGAATTCGACTTCTCCAAATTGATCCCTACCAATGGAACAAAGACAACTCACCAGTTCCGTCTAAAAGGTTTGTGCAAACATCCAATAGAAACTTCACGCGTGTACAGTTACTCATACCCGCGTAATAATGGACCCCGCCCCAGATCATTTAAAAGTTGACAAGTGTATTTTCTTGCAACTTTATAGCCACCATTCCGAAGCATCCGAGGCAGACACGTGTCCACGTATAAAACGCAAATACAATACCGGCTGAATACCTTTTAGCCGGCTCCCATAATTTCAGCCGCCCAAGCCGACGACTTAATTTAGTCCGGTGCAGTTATAATTTAAAGGCGGGTCTCTTCACAGTTATTAATTCCATCGATAAGAGTCGGAGCACAATTGGGGGAAATCAACATTAACCAAAGGCGAGTCTCTTTACTGGTAATCTCGTTTTCCTGATAATAGGATGCGTTCATCCTCTGATTACAGTCGGAGCCACGTACACTCTGTTACCCATCTAAATTTATTTTAATTCTGTGATTGCCTGTTTGTTTTTTTCTCTTTATTGGTCACATATTTTTCTTGACAACAGGATGAGTTCATACGTCCCTAGTTTCAGAACAATTATTTCGATTATGGAGGAGCCATCAGATGGTCCTGAACCATGGACCAGTGCACAGGAGGAGGCACTCGTACAAGCATGGGTTTTTGTTCGACAAACAAGCCCTAATGTGAATACGCTAGAATTCTGGGATTTGGTTCAGAAACGGTTTCATGTGATTATTGGAGGTGAACGGTGCAGGACTAATCACGAAGTTATGACGAAGTGCCTTCATCTCCGACAGGAGATGTTGTTTTGGAGGAGCATATATGATGATGTTTACAAGGAGCGTATGGAAGAATGGAATGAAACTGAAATCTGGGAGATGGCCCAAAACCTGTACCGACAAACCAAAGTTACCAGTTTCAACCATCTTGGTAGTTGGGAGGTTGCTCAGGGGACAGAATTCATAGAGTAAATCTTGGTAAAAATGCTACATTTATTGTTTTATGTTTAATTTGTATGGATTTTCACTGTGTTTGTTGGTTATGAACAATCCCCTGTTATTTGGACCCATGTTAGAACTATATCTGGTCCAATCTTCAACCGCTTCAAACTTAAGATTGTCATTTCCGACTACAAATTCATTCCACCGGAAGAAATTCATTTTTTACCACAGCTGGTCCAATATTTAGTAATTATTTAACAAATATATTTAAAATTGACTATACAAAAACATAAATATTTAACAAACATATTTAAAATTGAGTATACATTCGGTCCAATCTTCCGACTCAAATTTTGTATTGTAATTTCCGTGTCAAATTTAATATATATCAATGTAGGTCCTATAGGTAATGATAACATTCTGACAGCGTAGAGTTGTAGAATTGCTACTTAATAATAAGCACTTACAGCTGGGGTTTTTTTTTACCAGATAGGTGTATTAACAAAATAAAATAAACTATTATATAAAATATCTAAAACGTTATATATTATATATTTTCACTATTAAAAAAATTAGTATCTCTATAAATAAATTAGATCATGTTTAGATGTTGATATCACTGATGACAACTCTAAGGACTTCCGATTACACTTTTAATATATTATATATTTTCACTATTAAAAAAATTAGTATCTCTATATAAAATTTAGATAATAGTCGTTTTGGATATTTTTTTAAAATTATTATTATAAGACGAGCCTATTTATTTTTAGTTTCACTAACTCTAAAATTTTGTGGTGATGACGAGTGTATTTTTTTAGTAATTAAACTCTGACAAAACTTTATGTTTATTATATAGTATAGATATAGATAGATATAGATATAGATTAATATAAAAAAAATGAAAAATAATTAGTTTACACCCCACCTTCACACGCAACCTTCTGCTACACACCTTCAACCGGAGGTGAACAGTGTTGAGTAGATAGGCTTCCGTCCCATTATTCTGATGCAAAAGTTATTGTCATTTCTGAAACAAATTTCACCCGGTTATTAGAATATAATTGTTAATTTAATATAATTGGCTATGAAAATTATATACCTTGTCTAACCACATCCGGTCCAATCTTCAACCGGCAAAGTTAAGATTGTCATTTCCGACTAAAATGTAAAATATTCCAAAAGAAAGCTTACAAAATATCGTAATATATAGGCATCATACTATGCATTACAAAAGATGCATTCCAAAAAAAGCTTACAAAATATTGTAATTTATAGACATAATTAGGTAAAGTTATTCTTCATCTGCATAGTATATGACCTTGCAGTAGTTATCCGACTCAGCATGGCATCCATTTGGGAATCCAACACGCCCTGGTCCTTGCAGTACCTCCTGGCTGAATCTAGCCATTCTTCATTGTCGTTGAAAAGCAAACGTTCACGCAGCCTCTCTGTATCCACAGATCTGTCTAGCACATACCTCCTTAGCTGGTTGAATCCGTTTGTGATGTAGTAGTCTTCTCTGCTCAGGTTGTTAATTGTCTCTCCTATCTTCTCATTCCACAACTTTTCCTCTCTTGACTCCATTGATAACCCTTGACTGTGTGTTGTGTGAGTTTTTGAATTGGTTTTAATGGGGCTCAATCCTGTCTAATTATCACCAGGTCACCATCTAAGCTTTGCTGACGTTTGCTTTACAATTAAAGTTAATAATTAGATTATTTTTTAGGGCTATGGTAATTGTTACACTTGTAAATAGCTTTGGAGAATGTACCGTTTGAGATTGCCAGATATTAATACGTGTAGATTGTGCTGGCAGATAATTTCATATATACCCCTTACAAAAGTGTAAAATAGTAAATATACCCAATTTACGATGAGTTTGTATTTTCATTTGTTTTTGCATTAATATTTTATAAACACATGAACATATATTAATTGGTTTTGGATAATTATCTTTTTATGTTTAACAGGTTATATTTTTATATATGAAACTTAAAGTTTTAGAAGAATCAAGTGTAAAATGGTCACATTTTAAAAATGTTATAATAATTTTGGTAAATTTGAAATTTTTAAATTTAGTAAGAGTTTATATGTTAATATCCCTAACAAGTCCACCAGGATTTTCCCTATAAATATCCCTAAATCATCGTTATTTGCTTCTCCTCCCAAGACTTTCTCCCAATATCCCTATATATTCCATTTCTCACAACCATGGCGTCATCGTCCTCTAACACCACCTCTGGGAAGGTCTCCAAGCAAGACCTGGTAAGCATCGTCAGAGAGAAAATGGACGAGCAGATGTTTGTGCACGATTCTCTCATGTGTTCTATTGCTAGGATGGACGAGGGAATCAGTAGTTTCCTAAGAATTAGGCAGGAGGTGAGGCGTCTCCCTGAGTCAGACCATCGTAATCGAATGCTCACATATTTGGAGGAGTTGCTGAGGATGGAGCAACACACTATGAAAGAAATTTCTAAAGCCCTAGAGGTTGTGACAAAGTCGATCGATCTGCAGATTGCCTTTCTTGGCAGTTTAGGATAGTGTTATTTAATTTTATTTTTATGTTTACTTATGTCAACATCCTTTGTATTTTAAATGATACAACATTTTCACGATTGTCCCTTAACAGAACAGAGTTTCTTGGAAGGGATACGGACTATCCCATACCCAAACCACGTCAGTTTCCTGATGAACCTCACCAAGTTGAGGTTCAGACAGAGAAGGGTACTGATGTTCATGAGCAGGCAACACCAGATGTAGGTCCTACTGAGCATGTAGTTACCATAGCAAGAACCCATCAGGCCTCTTCTAGTACAGACAATATTAATTCAACTTCTAAAAAGAGAAAGAGGGCCACTCTCAAAACATGCTCCCCTACATTGCAAGAAACACCAAGTGTTGAGCTCGCCAACCCGCCTCAACTTGAACAAACACAGACTGCCATAACACCGGGGCACGTTGAAGGAAAAAGGTGTAGACATAAGAAAACCAGAAAGGTTCATTTCTACCAGACACCCAATATGGTTAACTACACAAATAACCAATCATGCTCTGTAGAAACCGGCACAGAACCAGGTGGGGACAGTATGACACCAAAAGAACTGACGGCTTTGTGCAAGGGTATGCAGTCTCAAATCTCTAATCTCACACAGACTGTGGCAGCACAGGGGGATCTCATTAAGTTGCTGCAACAAGATGTCCACGGAGAGGCTGCAAAAACTACCGGAGAGGCAGAGTCTACACACACTCCTTTACTCATACAAAACGATGAATCAGTACCCAGAGATGTAAGGGAGTTCAACATTAGGAGTGCAGCGGTTGAACCTTTTGATGTGGACCAAGCATGGGATGAGGTCCCAATTGTTGAACTTATGAAGATAGTTCATGTGGTAACTGTAAAGGATACCTTGACGGCTTCACTAATGCTTGGTGGAATGCTGCATTCGGATATTGACAGCATACATAAATTTGTTGAGTATAAGAAATTACCAAAATACAGGAAACATTTACCAGAAAATGTTGGTTCCAGCAAGGGAAAAAGCGTGATTGTTGGAGATGTGAATGAAGAGGGATTCTTGTTTAGTGAGACTGAGGATGTTGCTCATGTGGTTCAGGATGATCCAACCGAGGAAAAGGCATTAGAGAATGAGGTTATTAATATATATTATCTTATGTAGTTTAATGTTTTCATATGTGGCCACTAATATTACGTTGTCACTCAGGCGGTAGAGAACAATGATGATTCATTGTTGATTAGTGATGCTGACAAAAAGGAGGAAGCAGTTTCCCAAATTATGGCGAATGAGGTACCTAACCTCTGTTACGTTATCTAGTAAATAGTTTAGAAAGGATTATTGATGTGGTAAAAGATACCAATGTTGTCGTGCAGGCTGCAGAGAAGCCTAAAGAGACAGTGTTGTTTCGTGAGGTTCAGTCTGAGAATTTTGGACTTCATGCTGAAGATAAACCGGAAGAGGGAGTGGTGGCAATGGAGCCTGGGGTACCAAACATTAATTATCATTTTTAGTTATCTAATTGCATATAATTAATTGTGTGGGAAAATAGATGATTGTGGGTACCAAACATTAATTATCATTTTTAGTTTTAGGGCTTTTATTGTTTTGCCGTTTTGAGTTTCAAAGGAACACAGTTTGTCCCGGAGCCTTTAATTTCTTCCGGTAGAAGATTGGGCCGGGTGTCTTCATAAAGAATGGGTACTGGGCCGGATGACTTCAATTCAGATGGGGTAAGGTTCTTCCGGTAGAAAATTGGGCCGGGTGTCTATATTAAGCATTAACAGTGGTTTGGATCGGATATGTTGAACCGTAAGGTTTTCCGTCCGAGCTTTAGGTGAATATTTAAATAAATATCTATATCTATATCTATATCTTTACCTATACAATATATTATTTTGACATACTTTAATTAGTAAAAAAGACATTTGTCATCCCCTTAACCATACATTTTCATTAATTAGTAATAATTCAAATACAAAATTTATATTAAGGTTATTAATTAAACCTCTGAGAAATTATTTTTAAACCGTCATATAACTTATATTTTATAAACAAAAGGTGAATTATGTTAGGGAAGGAATTTAAATAAAATTTAAAACCAAATTAGTAATACGAACATTTAAAACCAAATTAGAAATACAAACAAACATTTATAACATTTAGAACATAGCATTTTAATTTTAAACCCCGTCATAACATTTCAAAATACAAAGGATGTTGACATAAGTAAACATAAAAATAAAATTAAATAACACTATCCTAAACTGCCAAGAAAGGCAATCTGCAGATCGATCGACTTTGTCACAACCTCTAGGGCTTCAGAAATTTCTTTCATAGTGTGTTGCTCCATCCTCAGCAACTCCTCCACATATGTGAGAATTCGATTACGATGGTCTGACTCAGGGAGACGCCTCACCTCCTGCCTAATTCTTAGGAAACTACTAATTCCCTCGTCCATCCTAGCAATAGAACACATGAGAGAATCGTGCACAACCATCTGCTCGTCCATTTTCTCTCTGACGATGCTTACCAGGTCTTGCTTGGAGACCTTCCCAGAGGTGGTGTTAGAGGACGATGACGCCATGGTTGTGAGAAATGTAATATATAGGGATATTGGGAGAAAGTCTTGGGAGGAGAAGCAAAAAACGATGATTTAGGGATATTTATAGGGCTTTAGAAATTTCTTTCATAGTGTGTTGCTCCATCCTCAGCAACTCCTCCAAATATGTGAGAATTCGATTACGATGGTCTGACTCAGGGAGACGCCTCACCTCCTGCCTAATTCTTAGGAAACTACTAATTCCCTCGTCCATCCTAGCAATAGAACACATGAGAGAATCGTGCACAACCATCTGCTCGTCCATTTTCTCTCTGACGATGCTTACCAGGTCTTGCTTGGAGACCTTCCCAGAGGTGGTGTTAGAGGACGAAGACACCATGGTTGTGAGAAATGTAATATATAGGGATATTGGGAGAAAGTCTTGGGAGGAGAAGCAAAAAACGATGATTTAGGGATATTTATAGGGAAAATCCTTGTGGACTTGTTAGGGATATTTACATATAAACCCTTACTAAATTTAAAATTTTCAAATGTACCAAAATTATTATAACATTTTTAAAATGTGACCATTTTACACTTGATTCTTCTCAAACTTTAAGTTTCATATATAAAAATATAACCTGTTAAACATAAAAAGATAATTATCCAAAACCAATTAATATATGTTCATGTGTTTATAAAATATTAATGCAAAAACAAATGAAAATACAAACTCATCGTAAATTGGGTATATTTACTATTTTACACTTTTGTAAGGGGTATATATGAAATTATCTGCCAGCACAATCTACACGCATTAATATCTGGCAATCTCAAACAGTACATTCTCCAAAGCTATTTTACAAGTGTAACAATTACCATATAGCCCTAACAAAGAATCTAATTATTAACTTTAATTGTAAAGCAAACGTCAGCAAAGCTTAGATGGTGACCGGGTGATATAGACAGGATTGAGTCCCATTAAAACCAATTCAAAAACTCACACAACACACATTCAAGGGTTATCAATGGAGTCAAGAGAGGAAAAGTTGTGGAATGAGAAGATAGGAGAGACAATTAACAACCTGAGCAGAGAAGACTACTACATCACAAACGGATTCAACCAGCTAAGGAGGTATGTGCTAGACAGATCTGTGGATACAGAGAGGCTGCGTGAACGTTTGCTTTTCAACGACAATGAAGAATGGCTAGATTCAGCCAGGAGGTACTGCAAGGACCAGGGCGTGTTGGATTCCCAAATGGATGCCATGCTGAGTCGGATAACTACTGCAAGGTCATATACTATGCAGTTGAAGAATAACTTTACCTAATTATGTCTATAAATTACGATATTTTGTAAGCTTTCTTTTGGAATGCATCTTTTGTAATGCATAGTATGATGCCTATATATTACGATATTTTGTAAGCTTTCTTTTGGAATATTTTACATTTTAGTCGGAAATGACAATCTTAACTTTGCCGGTTGAAGATAGGGTCGGATGTGGTTAGACAAGGTATATAATTTTCATAGCCAATTATATTAAATTAACAATTATATTCTAATAACCGGGTGAAGTTTGTTTCGGAAATGACAATAACTTTTGCGTCAGAATGATGGGACGGAAGCCTATCTACTCAACACTGTTCACCTCCGGTTGAAGGTGTGTAGCAGAAGGTTGCGTGTGAAGGTGGGGTGTAAACTAATTATTTTTCATTTTTTTATATATTAATCTATATCTATATCTATCTATATCTATACTATATAATAAACATAAAGTTTTGTCAGAGTTTAATTACTAAAAAAATACACTCGTCATCACCACAAAATTTTAGAGTTAGTGAAACTTATAATAAATAGGCTCGTCTTATAATAATAATTTTAAAAAAATATCCAAAACGACTATTATCTAAATTTTATATAGAGATACTAATTTTTTAATAGTGAAAATATATAATATATTAAAAGTGTAATCAGAAGTCCTTAGAGTTGTCATCAAGGATATCAACATCTAAACATGATCTAATTTATTTATAGAGATACTAATTTTTTTAATAGTGAAAATATATAATATATAACGTTTTAGATATTTTATATAATAGTTTATTTTATTTTGTTAATACACCTATCTGGTAAAAAAAAACCCCAACTGTAAGTGCTTATTATTAACTAGCAACTCTACAACTCTACGCTGTCAGAATGTTATCATTACCTATAGGACCTACATTGATATATATTAAATTTGACACGGAAATTAAAATACAGAATTTGAGTCGGAAGATTGGACCGGATGTATACTCAATTTTAAATATGTTTGTTAAATATTTATGTTTTTGTATAGTCAATTCTAAATATATTTGTTAAATAATTACTAAATATTGGACCAGCTGTGGTAAAAAATGAATTTCTTCCGGTAGAATGAATTTGTAGTCGGAAATGACAATCTTAAGTTTGAAGCGGTTGAAGATTGGACCAAATATAGTTCTAACATGGGTCCAAATAACAGGGGATTATTCATAACCAACAAACACAGTGAAAATCCATACAAATTAAACATAAAACAATAAATGTAGCAATTTTTACCAAGAGTTACTCTATGAATTATGTCCCCTGAGCAACCTCCCAACTACCAAGATGGTTGAAACTGGTAACTTTGGTTTGTCGGTATAGGTTTTGGGCCATCTCCCAGATGTCAGTTTCATTCCATTCTTCCATACGCTCCTTGTAAACATCATCATATACGCTCCTCCAAAACAACATCTCCTGTCGGAGATGAAGGCACTTCGTCATAACTTCGTGATTAGTCTTGCACTGTTCACCTCCAATAATCACATGAAACCGTTTCTGAACCAAATCCCAGAATTCTAGCGTATTCACATTAGGGCTTGTTTGTCGAACAAAAACCCATGCTTGTACGAGTGCCTCCTCCTGTGCACTGGTCCATGGTTCAGGACCATCTGATGGCTCCTCCATAATCGAAATAATTATTCTGAAACTAGGGACGTATGAACTCATCCTGTTGTCAAGACAAATATGTGACCAATAAAGAGAAAAAAAAAACACAGGCAATCACAGAATTAAAATAAATTTAGATGGGTAACAGAGTGTAGGTGGCTCCGACTGTAATCAGAGGATGAACGCATCCTATTATCAGGAAAACGAGATTACCAGTAAGAGACTCGCCTTTGGTTAATGTTGATTTCCCCCAATTGTGCTCCGACTCTTATCGATGGAATTAATAACTGTGAAGAGACTCGCCTTTAAATTATAACTGCACCGGACTAAATAAAGTTGTCGGCTTGGGCGGCTGAAATTATGGGAGCCGGCTAAAAGGTATTCAGCCGGTATTGTATTTGCGTTTTATACGTGGACACGTGTCTGCCTCGTATGCTTCGGAATGGTGGCTATAAAGTTGCAAGAAAATACACTTGTCAACTTTTAAATGATCTGGGGCGGGGTCCATTATTGCGCGGGTATGAGTAACTGTACACGCGTGAAGTTTCTATTGGATGTTTGCACAAACCTTTTAGACGGAACTGGTGAGTTGTCTTTGTTCCATTGGTAGGGGTCAATTTGGAGAAGTCGAATTCAGAGGGTCAAAATTGTAGTTTCAAAGTCAACAATGGTCATTTTCGTGTTTTCCCTTTTTTTTTGGAAAATAGCAAATGCTGCGGTTTGAGAACCGCAGCAATTGCTCTACATGGGAACCGTAGTATTTGGTAAGTGGCAGAAGTTGTGCTAGTAAAAGCTACGGTTTTAAAACCGCAGCAATAGGGCCAAATTGACCGCAGCTTTAGATCACTTATGTACTAGTGAATGTGGGAGCCTTCTCTTTTCGTGATGCACTTACAGGAGGGCCATAACATAAAGATAGCAAGGTGGTGGATTTGGGGATTGTATCGTTCCTAGAAATAGAAAAATGGAAAGAGCTATCATTCATTGGAAAGATGATGGATCTGTGGACGCTCAATAATATTCATCTTTTCATGGACAAGGAGGGTTTCTCAGAGTGTCGTATTCGTTACCTTGGTGGCCTTCATGTTTTGATGTCGTTTAAATCTAAGATAGAAGCTGAGCGTTTCCAAGTGATTATGTCAATCGATCGGAATGGTTTAAAAATGCGTTTCGGTGGGAGGGTCAGACGATCCCGTTCGAGCGAGTGGTATGGCTTAGGATCGAAGGTGTTCCACCGCATCTCTGGGATGTGTCAGTGTTAGACCGATTGGGCGGTTTGTATGGCCAAGTTATTCAGTTATCTAGTGCGGATTGTTTCGATGTTAATCTTGCGTGGAGAACGGTGGGGGATCGTTTCCAGTGTATGTGATTCTATTGACGAGTTGGTGACGGTGATCTGTGAAGGAAAAAGGTTCATGTGTGGGGTGTCGGAGGTGGAGAAGGATTAGGCATCAGATTTTATCTTCGCGCAAAAAGGTTTGGAATCTTGCCCATCATCGTCAGTTATTCCGTCTATAAAGGTGGCCAACGATAACCGTAGTGATGGTAACTCCATGCCGGAACCGGAGCATTGCGCACGGTCTCTGATGGGATCTACTAGCATGCATGGGGAAAGAGGATTGATTGAGGATGTGGGATCCCTAGGAGACCCATGGGGGGACGACAAGGAGAGAGAAAATGTTGAGGAGGAGGGATCAAATGAAGAGGTACAAGGATCAAGGAATTGGGCTCTCCAGGATGATGGTGGGTTAAAACCTCTTGGGCCTCAGCCTCCATTTGGGCCAGATTCCTATTTAGGGCCTCACCAGTGTCCAAGTCGGGTTCACAAGGGGAGGTTTATTTGTGAGAGGGAGACCAGAAACCAGGGATCAGAAGTTCTTTAAAGGAAAGAACAAGCAGCAGGGGAGATCCAAGTCAAAATATAGAAGAAAATGTTATATTTGTCAATCTGAAAAGCATTTGAAGAAAGACTGTCCTGACAGAAAGAAGCATAAGAATGATGGCAATTCAAACACTTCCAAGAATGTCAATTATAATACAGATGTTGATAGTGAAGGTTATGAAAGTGCAGAGGTGCTTATGGTGTCCTTAGGAAATGTCATTCAAGAATGGGTTCTTGATTCAGGTTGTTCCTTCCATATGACACCTATTAAAGATGTATTCCAAGAACTAAAAATTAGATATCATGGAACTGTGCAGTTGGGGCCAAGTCTTTATAAAAGTACTATAAACCTATGATGTGTAAGTTGTAGCCAAGTCCACATTAGTTGCCACTCGTATAATTCTATTAATACCACAGTCTCGGGTATTTACCCGGGTCACTGACTAGTTATAAACTTTACAACTATGTTTTTCTTCAAAAAAATAGTGGTCACTGGAATTTACGAAATCATACCATATGCATTTATGGCCTGTGATTTTGTTTCTTTCATTTTATTTTTTTGAGTTGTGATGTTGAATTCTTGCAGGTTAAAGTTGTGATGGTTGTTTGAGGAATTTGGTAGTTTCAACATACTATGCATGGATATGATGTGATTGTGATTCTAACCAAACTTATCATTACATAAAGAAAATTTTAATTTCATTTCCTCGTGATCAAGAGGATTAATCGCAATATGCGGCTACTTGATAATACATTACCGCATAAACAATCGGGTTTCCAGCAGCAACGCGCTAATAGTCCAACTTGTATAATATAAAGAGTAAAGAAAGTAAAATACACGTGTGCAATGTTTTTGGTTTCCCATCCTGCAATTTCACTTGCATCGACAAGTGCTTAAGTGCTTTTCTCCATGATTCTACTTTGTCAATGTTCCCCACTTTGTTTAATTAGCATGGACCTATCATTGTATTAAGCAGAGGCAACTGTTATTGTTGATAAAAGAGTTAAATACGATTTGCGTCCATATGGTTTGGTACTTTTAACTATTTGAGTCCAATTTTTAAATTATTAACAAATTTAGACTAAGGTTTGATTTTTATTCCTAATTGAGTCCCTGGACCCAACCACCGTTAAACATGTCGTTAACCTGGCCCCCATGTGCAGTGCACATGAGGGTAAAAAGGTCATTTAGTTATGAGGGTAAAGAGGTCGTATTGAACTTTTATTTTTTTTTTTATTTTTTTTAAGCTCTTTAATGTAAATCCAAATCCAGTGATGATTTACCCCACCACCTATTTCCTGTCTCCGCCGCTACACGAAGCTTAACTCCGACATTCTTCATCCTGTCACCCACCACTAATTTCCGGCGACCCCAACCACACAATTTTTTCAGCCATCACCATACTTTGATCGAAAATAAACACAGTGTTTTTATCCAAAACCGCCTCATAAGCTCGTCTGTTGCCGTAGGGCGATCGGAGCTGTAAAGTTCGACGGCGGGAGGGGGCAACAAACGAGCAAACGGTTACCGCTAAATTCATCCACCGACTATACATTTATTCGCTTCCGATTGCGGTTCAAATTGATGTCATCCACTGACAATTCACCCACTAACAATTCATCCACACAGACAATACATTGAAATCAATTTCAAATCGGAAGACTAAATATCAAATCAATTCAAATCGATTAATGTCTGTGGTTTTAATTCCTTGACTTACAGTGTGGTTTTAATTCCTTGACTTACAGTCCAAGGCACATGGGATCCATAAGTCTATCTGATCTTAAGCAAGTCTGTGGCTTAGATTAAGTTTAAATTTTGAATTTTACAATTTGTATTGTAATCAGGAGTCTTCCTAAAAGGCGGTTAGGATGGCTTATAAATAGTCTATCGAGTTAGGGTAGATTATCAAGATTATTGTACGTGAGGTTTTGGGAGAGTTTCCTTGTGTTCAATAATAATATTGTAGAGTTATTCCATTATCGTGTTTTGTGTGATACTGATTCAAAACTAGAATTGGCATCAGAGCATAGAAGGATCACCGATTGCTTAGGAGTGAAGCCATCACCGATCGTGAATTCTGGGAGTGAACAGGCCGAATTAAAGGGCTGGATTTCGAGAAGGAAACCAGTAGTATTCCGTCCAGTGGTTCGTCTTGTAAGTCCCCGACCTCATCTCCC
Source organism: Deinandra increscens subsp. villosa (assembly GCA_039602395.1). Classification (NCBI taxonomy): domain Eukaryota; kingdom Viridiplantae; phylum Streptophyta; class Magnoliopsida; order Asterales; family Asteraceae; genus Deinandra; species Deinandra increscens. Next base: position 1,166,004 of record JBCNJP010000001.1, read on the forward strand.
CCTTCTTCTCCAAAGACTCCAGCCACCTACCAGCGTGGCAGTAGGAGAATAATCATGGACACAACTACTAAAGAGCATCACACAGCCTTGCAATGTCCAATGCTCACTTCAACAGACTATACCGTGTGGGCCATGAGGATGAAGGTGATACTCACCGTAAACAAGGTCTGGACTACGATCGACCCTGGATCAGGAGATGTGGAAAAGAACAGTGTTGCCACAGCCCTCTTGTTCCAATCGATACTCGAAAGTTAAATCTTGCAAATCGGAAACTTAGAAACGGTTAAAGAGATGTGGCAGGCCTTGAAGACCAGACACCTAGGGGCTGAAAGGGTGAAAGAAGCCAGATGCCTTACGGATGAAAGACACAGAACTGTTAGATGATTTCGCGAGTAAGATGTCCGGAATAGCCTCCAAATCTACATCGCTAGGAAAACAGATCGATGAAGAAAAGATGGTAAAGAAATTCCTATTAGCTGTCCCGAAAAGATTCATTCACATTGTTGCCTCTATAGAACAAGTACTCGACATCAAGACACTCGGCTTTGAAGATGTAGTTGGGCGATTGAAAGCATACGAAGAAAGAACCAAGTGTGATGATATTAATGCCGAAAGTCAATCCAAACTCATGCTTAGCAAAACCGATAGTTACAATAACCATAAAGCAGATCACAAAGCAACAAAAGGTAATGGTAACAAAGGATATCGAGGAAAAGGAAAAGGGAAGAACAGTGGATATGAAAGAGTTCGAGGAAATCAAGAAGCATCTACAAGTCAAGGAACCGATAGAGCGGTGAACAAAGATCGCTCGAGAGTTGTTTGTTGGCGCTGCGATAAGCCCGGGCACTTTGTGTCAGCCTGTCCCGAGAGGAAAGCCAAGCATTAGGAGGCTAACCTTACGGAAACAAACCGTGCAGATGCTACCTTCATACACGAAACAATATTCTTAAATGAAGATAGCCTCATCCCGAAGAAGTATGAGACCGAAAGTCGGGAAAAAGATGTGTGGTATTTGGATAACGGAGCAAGCAATCATATGACGGGCAACCGGGAATACTTTGCTGAGCTGAATGAAAAGGTAACCGGGAAAGTTAGATTCGGGGATGACTCATGTGTCGAAATAATGGGAAAAGGGTCAATCTTGTTCGAAGGGAAGACGGGAGAACAAATGTTGTGGACCGAGATCTACTATATACCGGCATTGAAGAGCAACATTCTTAGCCTTGGACAAGCCACCGAGGTAGGGTGCGATGTCCGGATGAGAAAGAATGAACTCACCATGCATGATGAAGAAGGTAGGTTGCTCATGAAGGTACCTAGAACAAGCAACAGGTTATATAAAATAAAGTTGAATATTGGGAAACCAATAAGCTTGCAGGCAAGGATTGATGCTGATGTTTGGGTCTGGCATGCGAGATTGGGGCATTTTAGCTTTGCAACATTGAAGAAAATGAGTAGCAAAGATATGGTATTAGGGTTGCCAAAACTAAAGCATGAAAACCAACTTTGTGAATCGTGCTTAGTAGGCAAGCAGACTCGAAATCCTTTCCCCGGAGAGACACTATTCAGGGCAACTCAAGCGTTGGAGCTCATACACGGGGATCTTTGTGGTCCAATAACCCCAGCTACACTTGGTGGAAATAGGTACATATTTGTATTAATAGATGACTACTCACGATATATGTGGATTTTGTTGTTGAAGGAAAAAGGTAAAGCGTTCGAAAGCTTCAAACGATTCAAAGCCTTGGTGGAAAGAGAAACCGGTAAGCCCATCAAGACATTAAGAACCGACAGGGGCGGGGAGTTTACTTCCCGGGAATTCCAAGAATTTTGTGAAAGTCATGGGATAAAACGACACCCAACTGCACCATATAGCCCGCAACAAAATGGGGTGGTGGAACAACGCAATCGAACCCTGTTGGAGATGACAAGAAGCATGTTAAAAGCTATGAACGTTCCGAATTACCTATGGGGGGAAGCTGTAGTTCACTCGACAAATGTGATAAATCGCATATCGACTCGTGCACTAAAGGTATTTGCAAAAACTGCAGGTCCAAATGTGAAGAAATTAGATGATCGGTCACGGTCTCTAGTTTATCTCGGAACCGAACCCTGGACGAAGGCATGTCGACTCTTTGATCCAACAACTCAGAAGATTCACGTGAGTCGAGACGTGATATTCAACGAGAAAGAAGGATGGAACTGGGATAAACACGATGCAGCAGAAAGCTTGGAACCAGGACAATTCATGTTGCAAAATTATTCTAATTTTGAAGTACCTGACATTGACATCGAAGCACATGAAGAACCTGATGATGGGCCGCATCTTAATACAGGCCCTGGTCATGAAAATGCTAATTCTCCTCCTCATAGCGAAACACAAAGTGCAGCCCAAGTCATTCCGTTGCAAACTGATCAGAACACAGGGACCCAACTTCAGGCCCAACCTGCCTTAAGAAGGTCCAATCGAACCTCAGTTTTACCAGCAAAATTAAATGACTATGTATTAAATATTAAGGATGAAGAGCTATTACTTACTACACTAGATGAACCAAGTAACTACCATGAAGCAAAAGGAAGATCAGAATGGATGAAAGCTATGCAATCTGAGCTGGAGTCTATTACAAGGAACAACACTTGGAAGCTTGTTGAGCCTCCAAAAGGTGTTAAACCAATTGGATTAAAATGGTTATTCAAGATCAAACGGAATGCCGATGGATCCATAAACAAATACAGCACTGCAGCCCCCCCCCCCCCCCCCGGTTCGAAAGGAAGAGAAAATGTTGTCATCCGGAGGAAGACCTTCCTTCGTTCGGCAGTGGGGGTAGTACACCTGGTAGCCAACTCCGCTCGAAGTCAAGGCACGTCTGTCACCGATGGAGGTCGTTCGTCCGTTGTGGGTTATTCAGGTGTTCGCTTTCTTTTGACTGATACAACGATAAATGTAGACTGGTAGCTGAGGTATTATTTTGGCCGGAGATGGCGTTGTGGAGACAGACACCATTCAGAAAGGTTGTGTCTGGCGGCGTGTCTGACCATAAAAGTATCCGAGCAGGATGAAGTCGACCGACTTCAAGGGTCGTCAGGCTAAGATACGTACTCCGATGAGAAGAACATCCAGAAAGAGCTGTAACGAGGCCACCTGAATGTGGTTCGGTATTAACCCTGCTCAGACATGGTGAGTATGCTGGGAGCTTCAAAGCTGTTCGTCGTGGCCCGTTCAGAAATGAAAATCATTCGATAAGCCGATGAGACGTTAGTCTCATGAGAATGAAGTCGTCCGGTAAGAAAGTCGCCCAAGTGTGGCGAACCCGTCCCAAGTGAAAAACCGTTTGGCCGAAGTAGAAGGCGTTCGATGGAGGCAGTGGACCGGGAATATGGAGCTAACCATCAGACAGAGATAGGCGAGTTGTCCGGTGCCAAAGATTTGTCCGGAAACTCTTTAGCAAAACTGTGGCCCGAAAACAGTGTGTTGGGCGGAGAAGTTGTTAGTAATGTTATCCGGAGAAGATGTCGCCCGTGCAAGAATAAATACCACTACACTCGGCTGGAGATAGCCATGTCAAGGAGAGGAATGGCAATCGCTTTCCCGGATCAGAGTCATTAAAACCGATTTAGTAATTAACTATCAAATTTGTCTTTACTAGGCGTCTATTTCGAGGTGACAGTCTACCCTTTCAGCTAAAAACAGAAAATGTTCCTACATGGGAAACTAGGTAGACATGTTTGACTATTTTTTCATGCACTGTATTTAACGAAAATTGCCACAGTGGCCTTTGACCGAAATTCAGTTATTAAAATGGCCTTTGACCAACTAATTTATCAAAGCAGCATGTGACTTAATTTTGGCGAATATATTCCATAATGGCGAATGACACCAGAGAATATAAACAAAATCTGACAACCTTTGTAACATGTGGGACCCAATATTAATAGCCAATGACATCAAAGAATGTAAACAATTCCAGCGAATCCAGCGAATATGAACTCTTAAATCGAATGGGCTTAGCGAATATGAACTCATCCAGTGAATGTGAGTTATTTCGTTTTTTTAAAAGTTGTTCTTATGTTTTTTTTAAACGCTGCTGTGAGACAACCTCAGTGAAACCAGCGAGTGACGAGACACATAGTCAGTGAGATATATTCACTGCTTTGGTGACCTGACAATGCATTGACTAGGATGAGACATACTTGCTAAACCTGACAAGGACAAGACATAGATGTTAGATTCCCCCTCTTCTTTGAGACATGCACTCGCTAAAACTTGACAATGACAAGACATACTTGCTGGTTTCCCTCTTCACACACACAAGGACAAGACATATTCGCTGCAGTCTGCAGCGAGTGTGACAGGGCCCTGCAACGAGTGTGATGAATGCTCTAATAAAAACTTGGCACGTGTCATCTAGTACAATGAAGGAAACCATAAACTTCCAAACTCGTTGTGTTTGGTTTCTTATTCGCTTGGGACCATGGGACCACATTGTTTCAGTTCTTGGGACCATTCTTCCAGTTCAAGAGTCATCTAAAGGGGTTTTCCAGTTCAAGTGTAATCTAACGGTTCAATTCTTAAAGACGGGTTCGAGTATGGATTATGTTGGACAAGTAAGTGTTGGTTTGACTTCTTATTCCTTTTTGTTGTTTAATCCTTTTAAAATCAAAACTAATAAAAAAAAATTTTTGTAGGGTTTTTCGAAGGCAACGCAAATTTCAATAAAATGTTATCCTGGAATTGTTTAAGTAATTAGTAAAAAGTTCCTAGAGCTCGGTCTAGTTGGGGTTGAATCCAAGTTTCGAGACACGTGTTTTGGTAAATGGTTGGATTTGGAATGTATTGGCATCGAATCTCAACTCCTCCACGTTATTTTACAAACCCAACAACCCACAGATAATCCCGAAAATGGGATTATTTTAAGATCGGTGGAGTTGATTTGGTTCTTGGTCCAAAATAATTTTGTTTAATCACAGGATTTCCTTTTGAACCGGTTCAAAAGCATTGTATTAGAACCCCATATCCTTCTTTTAAAGATAGGGGTTTTGCTGCGAATAAAAAACCTACGCTAGGGCATCTAAGAAATGTTTTTAATAACAATCTGCCTATTTTAAATGAATTTGATGTTGTTCGTGTTTGCTTGTTATTATTAGTTGAATCTGGATTTAATGATTTAGAAAGTAAAAATGTATTGAATAAAGGTTTATTGGAATTAATTAATGATCCTGATGCTTGGAATGATTACCCATGGGGTAATGATATATGGAAGAGAACATGTGAACAAGTTAACCAAGCACTATTAAAAAATAAACGTGATGAACGAAAAGTTAACTTAAGGTATACGTTGACAGGATTTGTTTGAGCGTTCAAAGTAAGTATGCATTTTTATTGTTATTTTTTATCAAATAAAATTTCGTTTTTTCTTTATATATACTAATATAAATTTCTTTTACATGTTTTTTGCAAGATTTGGATATATGAGGTACTACCAGAATTTGGTACGATTTTGATAAGAGAACATTTGTTGCCTTGTTGTTTATCATGGCGTAAGGGTATGTTCATATCACATGAGTATGCTGTTGCAGTAGTGCAACGAGCACATATACAAGAAAACTGTTTTCCTGTTAATATAATTCCAACTGATGTTGAACTAAGTCAAAATTATTGGACATCTAGTTGTCCTTATTTTGAGACCCAATTGGGTATTCGGGTACAATTTCCTCAAACATCTTATGTTTGAGACTCACTTGAATAATATCCTTGTATTTTAAGTAGTGTTGTTAAGTGTTAAATAATGTTATATGTAGACACACTAGATAATATCTAAATCTTTTTTGTATCTAGATATTTCTTGTAGTTAGACATTTATTATAGTAGATATTTTGCACCTTGTTTAGTATAAATAGGGGTTTCACCTCTTTTGTATGAAATTATCAGATTACTACACAATCTTCTTTATACCAAATTTGATCACATTAAGTAGTGTTTATTTACAAGGATATTATTCAAAATTTGCTCTAAATGCTGCTATTGTACCAGGGACTCCACCTTCTACACATTTAATTATTGTTAAAACTTTAAATTAGTTTAACGGAAAAAAAAATTTAAAAAATATATAAATAATTATAATTACCTCTAGGCGAACAATAAGCTGTTGAAAGTCATTTTGTGATATGCTAGGTAGATTCCCAACCATGTTCATTTGCATCCCTGTGGTTTGTTGATATTAACCCTTTGAGTCCATTTTCCAGATTATTAACAAATCCAGCCTCATGGTTGCATTTATTTGCCATTTGAGTCCCTAGGACTAACAGAGTTAGTTTTTTCTGTTAACTCCAAAGGCATGTTAGTCATTTCACATATTAAAGCTATTTATACAACTAGCATAGATGAGGGATTGTTTTTGTAATTTAGTTAAACTATATTATATTTAAAATCCCTTCATTCATATATCAAAGCAAACAGTCGACCACTACTCCGCCTCAAGCAACAGTGGGACCATCGTCATCGCTTGCCGCTTGCTAGAGATATCAAGAAAATTCACCATTTTAGTTTGCATTTGGTACACCCAATTTGGTCGAATATCAAGAAAATTCAAAAACAAAACTACTGGAAAAAATTCCAAACCAAAACTACTTTAATAAAAAATTTCGAAACAAATTTAGATGGTAAATTTGGATTCAAACCGTCGTTTTTATTTCCGCTATCTCAATCGGACAACCGTCGCCGACTCCCGTTCGTTTTAATCGGACCATCGTCGCCGATTCCAATCCGTTTCAATCGGAAAATTGTTGCCGGTTCCCGTTCGTTTCATTCAAAACACCGTCACCGGAAAAGATGTGGGGTTTAGGTCACCGTCGCCGTGGTTGGAGAAGATGCGTCCTTTGGCTGCTTGTTGAAGAAGATGGGTCTTTGGTTTTTTATGGTTTCCTGACCTAAATGTAAAATTGGATTTTGATAATTTTTATAGAGAAGCGGCTGGAGGTTGCTGTAGACGTTGAATTGAAGATGCCGGAGTGAAAACCGGATCCGGTGGCCGGAGCTTTCGAGATGCATGACGTATTTTCATGAGTCCGAGATGGCCAGAGCCCAAAAACTTTAACGGTAATCAAGAGTGAAGGTTAATTCACGCACAAAACTCAACCGACGGTAATCAAGAATGACAGTTAAATATTCATTAAGAGAAATAAGGTCAATTGATGAATAGAAATAGAGAATTACCTGAATAATCATGAAGAAATGCTTCGAAAGATTAAAGAGAGTGAAGGGGAAGAAGGAGATGATCAAAAGAATCACGTAAGAAGAATTTATAGTTATTGCGGCGACTGGTGGTGGTAGTCTTAGACTTTTAGATGAAGAAGAAGGGGAACGAGGGGGATTTTGAATTTTTTCTTTTTAAAGATCTTCAGTTAAATTACAAATATAGTCCCTTGATTTTGGATACTTATATAAAGAGTCCCTCATAAGTAATTGACTAAAATGCCCATTCCACTTAACAGAAAAAGTCTAACTCAGTTAGGCTCAGGGACTCAATTAGCAACGAAATGAAAACATGGGGATTCGATTAGTTAAGAAAAGCAACCATGAGGCTAGACTTGTTAATAATTTGAAAAATGGACTCAAAGGGTTAAAATCGACAAACCACAGGGACGCAAATCGTAATTAACTCTTTTAGTAAACAAAGGACTTTGTGGAGAGGGCATATGAAAGGCAGTTTCATAAGGCAGTTGGAATTACAATAACGGGAAAACATTTTTTCTTGTATATGAGCACATTACACTACTGCAACAGCATACTCGTGTGATATGAAAATACCCTTAGGCCATGATAAACGAGACAACAAATGTTCTCTTTTGAAAATCGTACCAAATTCTGGTAGTACCTCATATATCCAAATCTTGAAAAAAGAAACATGTGAAAGAAATTTATATTAGTATATATAAAGAAAAAATGACATTTTATTTGATAAAAACTAAAATAAAAATGCATACTTACTTTAAAAGCCCAAACAAATCCTATCAACGTATACTTTAAGCTAACTTTTCGTTCATCACATTTATTTTTTAATAGTGCTTGGTTAACTTGTTCACATGTTCTCTTCCATATACCATTACCCCATGGGTAATCATTCCAAGCATCAAGATCATTAAATTAATTCCAATAAACCTTTATTTAATACATTTTTACTTTTTAATCATTAAATCCAGATTCAACTAATAATAACAAGCAAACACGAACAACATCAAATTCACTTAAAATAGGCAGATTGTTATTAAAAACGTTTCTTAGATGCCCTGGTGTAGTTTTTTTAATCCCAACAAAAACCCAATCTTTAAAAGAAGGATATGGGGTTCTTATACAACGCTTTTGAAACCGGTCCAAAAGGAAATCCTGTGATTAAACAAAATTATTTTGGACCAAGAACCAAATCAACTCCACGGATCTTAAAATAAATCCAAATTTTCGGAATTATCTGTGGGTTGTTGGGTTTGTAAAATAATGTGGAGGAGTTGAGATTCGATGCCAATACATTCCAAATCCAACCATTTACCAAAACACGTGTCTCGAAATTTGGATTTTACCCCAACTAGACCGAGCTCTAGGAACTTTTTACTAATTACTTAAACAATTCCAGGATAACATTTTATTGAAACTTGCGTTGCCTTCGAAAAACCCTACAAAAATTTTTTTTTATTAGTTTTGATTTTAAAAGGATTAAACAACAAAAAGGAATAAGAAGTCAAACCAACACTTACTTGTCCAACATAATCCATACTCGAACCCGTCTTCAAGAATTGAACCGTTAGACAATGCTTGACCCATTAGATGACACTTGAACCGGAAAAACCCCTTAGACGACTCTTGAACCGGAAGAATGGTCCCAAGAATTGAAACAATGTGGTCCCATGGTCCCAAGCCTAAGAAACCAAACACAAGTTTGGGAAGTTTATGGTTTCCTTCATTGTACTAGATGACACGTGCCAAGTTTTTATTGGAGCATTCATCACACTCGCTGTAGGGCCCTGTCACACTCGCTGCAGACTGCAGCGAATATGTCTTGTCCTTGTGTGTGGGAAGAGGGAAACCAGCGAGTATGCCTTGTCATTGTCAAGTTTTACCGAGTGCATGTCTCAAAGAAGAGGGGGAATCCAGCGTCTATGTCTTGTCCTTGTCATGTTTAGCGAGTATGTCTCATCCTAGTCACTACATTGTCAGGTCACCAAAGCAGCGAACATATCTCACTGACTATGTGTCTCCTCACTCGCTGGTTTCACTAAGGTTGTCTCACAGCAGTGTTCAAAAAAAACATAAGAACAACTTTAAAAAAAAACAAAATAACTCACATTCGCTGAGCCCATTCGATTTAAGAGTTCATATTCGCTGGAATTGTTTACATTCTCTGATGTCATTCGCTATCAATATTGGGTCCCACATGTTACAAAAGTTGTCAGATTTTGTTTATATTCTCTAGTGCCATTCGCCATTATGGAATATATTCGCCAAAAATTAAGTCAAATGCTACTTTGATAAATTAGTTGGTCAAAGGCCATTTTAATAACTGAATTTCGGTCAAGGGCCACTGTGGTAATTTTCCTTAAATACAGGGCATGAAAGAATAGTCAAACCTGTCTACCTAGTTTCCCATGTAGGAACATTATCTGATTTTAGCTGAAATGGTAGACTGTCACCTCGAAATAGACGCCTAGTAAAGACAAAATTGATAGTTCACTTCTAAAACGGTTTTAACGCCTCTGATCCGGGCAAAAGATTGCCTATCGTCCCCTTGACATGGCTATCTCTAGCCGAGTGCAGTGGCGTTTATTCTGGCACAGACGACACCTTCTCTGGATAACATTACTAACAACTTCTCCGGCCAACGCACAGATTCCGGGCCACAGTTTTGCAAAAGGGTTTCCGGACAAATCTTTGGCACCGGACAACTCGCCCCTCTCTGTCTGACGGTTAGCTCCATATTCCCGGTCCACCGCCTCCATCGAATGCCTTCTACTTCGGCCAAACGGTTTTCCCCTTGGAACGGGTTCGCCACACTCGGGCGACTTTCTTACCGGACGATATCGATCGGATGACCGGGGGAGCCGGTCCGTTATCCTTTGAACGGATGATCTTCATCTCCATCGGGAATCCGTTGTAACCAAACAGGAGAAGTGTTCTTTTCCGGATACATTCACCTGGTAACACCTTCGCTGTTACACCTTCTCTCCAACTACAAAACTCTATTTATTTGAATTCGTCTTCTTACAATATTTTTGACCAACAGTTTACGTATTATCATCAACTTTCGTTATTTTTTAAGAGTTATAAAAGGTCCGTTACGAGACCTAGTTGTTTTTTCAAAAATAACTCCATTTTTATTAAAAATTAGGTTAAAATATTCAGAATTTTTTTTATAAAGTATTGTGTATTTAAATATATTTGTAAAATATACAAAATATAAACTATTAAGTAAAAACACATTGGAGCTTAATTAATTAAAAGTTAAAAGTAAAAAGTAAAAAAAAAAAAGTCGCTGGATAGATTTATGATATTACATTCGCTGATTCTGACCATATTCGTTGGATTCTAACCATATTTGTTGGACTCGCTCTCTTTTCTAAGAGTCAAAGGCTATTTTAGAAAACTTTCTGATCAATGATTTGGTTAATTTAATTATGTTCGATGGCCTCCGCAGTAATTTTCCCTAACATTTATGCTCACTAGACTTTTGCCTAGAAATATCAAAATAATGAAACGTGTTTCCCAAATAATCTAAAGAACAAGTGTATAAACTTTAATTAATTTTTTTATAATATGTTTTGTATATGCGATGTAGAGATTTATAATTTTTATGGTAGAACACCACCGATGTGCCACTTGGCACTTATGGTGCAAATGGGTTTTGAACCTTCTACACTTGGATTTGTAATTATGTTTTTATAAAACAAAAACAGACAACTTTATGTCATGTGATGGGCATGCCATGTCATGTTCATGCATGGTGTTTGGTGTGAGTTGCTTTTTTGAAAGGAAATGCATGTACTTGGATAAAGTAATATGAACTCCATACACTATAAGACTATGTGTAATTGGCGTTACAACTCCTCTATAGCGCCTTATAACCCTCTATGGCGCCCCTCCTCCACTACGCCAGATGCTATAACCCCCTTCCTCCCCTTTGGTGTGAAACTAGTAACGTCTCCCCCATTCCTCTCTCTCATTCTCGTTGGCTCATTTTCCCTCGCTCCTCTCTCATTGGTCAAATTTTATTTTTTATTTTTTTTTAAATAAATTGATTTGTACATAACTCCACTACATATTGCCACGTCATTTGTCACATGACACATAACCCCCAAAAGAGGGGATTATCACTACACAGAGCCTAACATTAAATTCTTAATGTTCCACTAGCATAGTACATGCCCTGCATTATGTATTTGTAAGTTAAGCATGAACGGTTGTAAATTTTTTTGACTTGGTGTGGCTAATTATTTTGAGCATGTCGAAATACGAAAAAAAAGCCACATATCATATAGATAAATCTAGAAATGTGTGTATAATTTCTGAAATGTATAGGTTAGCAAGCATGCATTTCGTATAACAAAAATAGGAGTGAATTATAGAACCTGTAGCTGTAGCTATGAAGAGGAGAAAATCTCAGTTCTAGCGTTGTGTAGAGAATAGAGACGGATGACGCCAATGTAGAAACGGTAAGGACGGGCCATCAAAGTATAGAGCCGATCTACATGAGGAGGAAGATTGTGAATACAAAATTGCAAAGCATCAGAGAATTGCCACCAATAATGGCAGTAGGAATAAAAAGACGGTGGACCATTTCATATAAACATAAATGATGTTATATAAAACACTCAGACTTGCCTGTTCAAAAGGTCCAATCAGTTCAATATTGTTATTCTCTTCAGGAGGTGGAAATTTCTGTCTAAATGGAGGATAACAGAACAAAAAACCCTGCAAGGCTTCAAACCAACTCTTTTAACATCAAAATCATTCACAGAACAAATTAAAAAAAAAACACACACAAATCAATAAGAAACTGACCATACTTAGCAGAGATGACGTTGGAGATCTTTAAGCTACAACATTACATTGATAAACATATAAAATCAGAATTTAAGCTACAGCATTGATAAACCGGAACTGGTAGCAGGCAAAAATAATGAATCGGAATACCTCAGGGATATAAGAAATTGCAAGAAACCCCATCGATGTACTCTTTGTGTGTATTCGTAGGGTGATTTCAAATCGGATGTACTCTTTGCGTGTTTTTTAATTTCAATTCCCATCGATCTGAAAAAGCAGCCCGTCACATCTCACCTCCTGCAAGGCATCTGGTTTGCTTTTGGTTCGCCTTCTGGTTGAAAAGCAACGGAAAGGAGGAACGGAGGCTCGTCTGGTTAAAAGGATTGGAGGGCAGCAGATTCGATTGATTGCTTGTACATCACTCTTTAATTGTTATACCTTTTAATATTTTAAGAGTTTTTGACATTCCGATTTTGCAGCTTCAAAGAGTTCCATTATACAGTAGTACTTGCGGCAATGACAATCAATCAACGCAGTACTTGTTTTTATTAGTTTATTAATTATCTCGTGATATATTGTATTGTGCGTCTCTTAATTTTTTCATTCGAATCGGTTATCTTACCTTTTAACCAGTCAGACCGAGTTTAAAAACCGCTTGACGTAATAAGTAATTTGATAAAATATTTACATTCTATGTTGACTTATCTTGTTTTATACTTATATTTTAATTTTTACAGAAATCTATAATTTTTCATATAAATTAAGATTCATAAAATAAAGTAAAATGTGATTATCAATGAATTATGTAGTTATGTACTTATGTGTTATGTATGTTTCTGGGTACATAATATATAGACTTGAATTCAATAATAAAGAAAATACCATCCTAGCCTAGTGGAGTTTTCTAATCCTTGCGTACTTAAATGGTCAGGAGTTCGATTCCATTTGGCTAACTTAATAAAATTTTCCGCTGCCACTTGAAAAATTCATGCCAATTCATTCGCTATAAAACCGGTCCAAGTGACCAACAGTGGTTCAAACCGGTTCGTGTATAATCACGTGGTTCATTTTACGCGCTGGTTTAAGTAACAGAATAAAATTATGCTAAAAAATATTACCATAAATGCTAAGTAACAAAAGAAAATCATGTTAAAAAATATTACCATAAGTGCTATGCACGACCCCAAACCAATGGTGAGAAAACAAAAACCTACTTAGATATGATTATATGAAATTAAAAGAAGTATATTCATACTCACGACCCCACACCAATGGTGAGAAAACAAAAACCTACTTAGATATGATTATATGAAATTAAAAGAAGTATATTCATACTCAAGACAGAAGCAAAGCACAATTGGAAGTTCAGTACAAAGAAAGTGTATGTTTATGTCTATAGCAACACCAATCTTTTAATCATTTATCATATAAAGTTGTATTTGCGATAAGATTTAAACATATTTTTCAAAATATACCGGGCTTACTGTACAGTGTTCCTATATATACATGTATATTTGGGACTTTATCTACACTAACTCGCCAAGATTTAGAGCTCTTTGAATGGTCTCGGCATTGTAATTCCTTGGCGAGTCGAAGAGGGACAGCAATTCAACAAATTGCCATACACTATCAAGGCTTTCTTTGTGTCTTTCTTTCAGGTACTTCCTATAAAGGGAGAATAGATAATGTATGAGGGTGGGCGGTATACATGCCGATTTCATCGGCATGTATACGGCATTGATTATGCCGAAATCGGCATGTATACCGTCGGTCAATCTCCATCGGCATCGGCATCAATTTTGAAGGTTTGCGGCATGTTTTCGCCGAGTATTGCCGAGCCAAATTAGACCGTTCAACGGTCATTTTTTCGACCGTTTGAAACTTTTTTTTTTAATTCCTCCACTATATAAATCCCTTCAAAACCAACAAATTTTATACACCATTTCTCCTAAACAAAAACCTTTGGTTTCTTTCTCAAAAAACATGAATCGCCCTCGCCCACGCTATAAAATCCCACCCGAGCTTATGACTTCTTCTAGTAGTTCGAGCGATTCGGACAATGACGCGATGACTTTCATGAATCTATGTCATCGTGTTGTTGTAGACGAAGAATCTCGAGAGAAGAGCACAAGGACGAGTATTTATCGAGATCGTAGAGCAAGCCATGATCGTTTGATTGAGCTATATTTCGCGGACGAGCCACGTTTCCACGAAGGTATTTTTAGTGATAGATTTCGAATGTCTAAAAGATTGTTTAATCGTATATTGCATGATATTGAGAGTAACTTCGAGTGGTTTACGTTTCGTTTCGACGGGAGGGGTCGACCAAGTTTCACTGCTTTACAGAAATGTACGGTAGCTATTCGTCAATTGGCAACCGGTAACGTGCCTGACGAATACGATGAGTTTTTAGAAATGTCCGAAAGAACATCACGTGAATGCTTACACTACTTTTGTGATGCTATAATTAGACTTTATAAAGATGAATTTTTACGTTCACCGACTAGCCATGATCTTGCTCGTTTATATGAGGCCCATTTAGAAAGACATGGCCTCCCTGGCATGATCGGTAGCATCGATTGTATGCATTGGGAGTGGAGAAGCTGTCCAACAAAATATAGAGGACAGTATCATCGCGGTGATCATCCAAAACCAACGGTAATACTCGAGGCAGTTGCATCACAAGAAATGTGGTTTTGGCATGCTTTCTTTGGTGTCGCAGGTTCAAACAGTGACATAAATGTGCTAAATCAGTCAACATTGTTCACGGACGAGTTGAAAGGTATTGCTCCGAAAGCTCCTTTTATTGTTAATGGTCGGGAATACAAACGGGGCTACTACCTAGCCGATGGTATATATCCCACTTGGTCTACTTTTGTAAAAGCGTATACACATCCATACGCAATCAAGGAGAAGAAAATGAAGAAGGTGCAAGAGGCTGCAAGAAAAGACGTCGAAAGAGCGTTTCGGAGGTTGAAAGCTAAGTGGAGAATTGTAGATCGAAAAGCACGGCCAACAGACACAGCTTTGATGGAGAATATCATGTACGCTTGCATGATACTTCACAACATGACATTGAAAGACGAGGGCGTGGCTATTTCACCGGTACACATTCGCGATCCTCCAGTCCCGCCGACCGACACTGAGAATGTTTATATGGAGATACGCGACAGCGAGACACACTTTCAGCTACGATTCGACATCACTGAGCATATCGCCAACAACTTGGAAGTCGTGCTAACTGAAGAAGAGCTGAATGCAAATCCTCCACCGCCCTAGATTTGTATTTTTGTTTTAAAAAAATGAAGAATAAATGTTGGTTTTTTTTTTAGGAATTTGGTAATTTTTATTTTTTTTAGGACTTTTTAAGTTTTTTTTTAATCTAATGAATTGTTTTAGTTTAATTTTATTTGTTTTAGATTAAAAAGAAAATGAAAAAAAAAATTTAATCCATGCCTAAACCATGACTAAATGAGCATACCCCCTACAAAATCATCATTCTACATCAATTTTTTCTCTCCTGTTGGCATCATCCTATTGGTCCAATTTGATGCCTAATGCATACTTGAAATGAGCATACCTCCCACCCTGAGGAAGGAATAAAGAAGATAAAACCCTTACAAGATGATTGATAAAAAGATGCATGAGAAGTATAATTTATTTTAATGTGAAGGTAGAAAATAACAAAAAGAATAAAATTCTCAAAACATGTAAAAAATTAACTTAGTAAAGGTGAATTATGGTCAATAACGAGTATACAACAATGAATCATATTTAGAGGTTAATGATACTTTAAGTCTTTAAGAACTTTAAGTAAATCGGAATTTGGTTTCGTTTTTGGTGATAGTGAAAAAGAGAGAGAATGCTTTTGCAAGGTATAAAGAGTGCAAAAATGAACATAGTTTTCTATATCTTCGGTAATTGATGCAAATGGATGAGATAGAAATGGAGAAGTGACTAAGGGTGCGTTTAGTTGTGGAAAACACCTTTTGTTTTTTAAAAATGTTTTTTTAAGAAAACTTAAAAAACAGAAAACGTGATCAAATTATAATTTTTCAGAAAAGGTTTTCCAAGAAAATGGAAAACATTGTTTTCTACTTTTTAAATTTAATTGAGAAAACACATTTTATAGTTTTCTGTTTTCTGTTTTCAGTTTTTCGTTATAAATATACTTCAATCTTCATTCGTTCATCCTTCGAACCTGACCCCCAGGACAAGACAGACCGGACCCGACCGGAGCCGAC
Organism: Deinandra increscens subsp. villosa; assembly: GCA_039602395.1. Lineage (NCBI taxonomy): Eukaryota > Viridiplantae > Streptophyta > Magnoliopsida > Asterales > Asteraceae > Deinandra > Deinandra increscens. The sequence goes on from JBCNJP010000001.1 coordinate 1,182,276, forward strand.
CCCCGGACATGACCGACCAGACCGACCGAACCCCACCCCCGGACAGAACGCGAGCAGACCTGACCCTCGAACCAGACCGACCGGATCCGACCCAGGACCGGACGTACTGCACCCCACCCCTGGACCAGACCGACCGGACTCGAATCCGAGACCAGACTCGACCCCTAGACCGGACCGACCGCCGACCGGACTCAGACCTCGGACCCGACCCGGCCCCGCACCAGACCGGACCGACGCACCCTAAGCCGAACCAACCGAACTCGACCACAAGACCGGACCACCTGACCGACCGAACCCGACCCCAGACCAGACCGAATAGACCCGACCCTCGAACCGGACCGACCGAACCTGAATCCCAAACCCGATTGACCAAGGGTCGGGTTCGGACGGGGGGTCCGGTCGGTTCGGTCTTGCGGTCCGGTCAGTTCCGGGGGTCGGGTTTTAAAAAAAAAGTAGATTTGAACATGTTTTTAGTTTTCTAGTATGGAAAATGTAAATTCTATCTTTAAATTTTGAACGTGTTTTCAAAAAAAATTATGTGTTTTCTATAGATGGAAAACGTCTTCCATTTTCTAAAAGACTAGAAATAGAAAACTAAAAAACAATTTACACAACTAAATAAGTTTCATAAAAGTGAAATTGTCAAATTATGGAATAAAAACTTGTTCCATAAAAGTGAAATTGTCAAATTATGGAATAAAAACATGTTCCATAAAAGTGAAATTCTCAAATTATGGAATAAAAACATGGCAATAAGAAAAATAATTTGAATGAATCTATATACAAAGAAAAGAGTGTTTCTACTGAGTTTCACTCGGGCTCAGAATCACGTAGAGACAAGGTAGAGCAAATTAAGTCAGTGTTATAGATCGAAACCGTTACAAGTAGAGGTGTATAAAACCGTTTTTTTTTTCAAACCGTTCGGGTTGTGAACCAAAACAGGTCTGGTCAACTCCGGTCAAAACCAGTTCGGGTTACAAACCGGTTTTGTAAAATCCCGAAATCTAAAATTTTCTTTAAAAATACTATTTATTTCGGGTGGCGGTTGGGTAAGTGCGGTTGAATATAAAATTAATAAAAACGCGGTGTAGGTAATAAAATATCATTAGTTACTAAGTTATTTTGGTGACTAATGAACAAGTAAGTAAAAGTTGATGGACTTGAGTGTAATATAAGTTTGGGGTTTAGGTTTTGATGAAAGGGTGATTTTAAAAGGACTAAATGTGCAATTGTTTGATTAAAACAAAAGATCTAGGTTCTTCCCAGATCGGTATCGCGACCAAAGGTGGGGGAAAGGAGACCAAACCTAGTTCTTGAAGGAAATCATCAAGAGGAAGAATTAGGAAGGGAGGGGTCGAACTTAGGCTTAGGAAACCTTCTATATCACGATTTCTACCTTTAATCTTGATTTTCTCATCAAGTAGGTGGTTCTTTGAGCAAGGTGATTTCCATGGATTTTCACTTGAGGTTAAATTGGGATAGTAAACTGATTGTATGTGTGTTTATGAGCAGTGTTGTAAAAAGTGCTAGGTGTAACCAGGCGGTCGGGTAGAGCCTAGATATTAATCGGGATTAATCGAGATTAATCGGTTTGTAATTTTTATATGTATTTTTTAATATATATGAATATATATATAATGTTAATTTCATATTTTTTATGTATAAATTTTTTAGATTAAGCACCAAATATAAACTAGTGAAAGATAGATATGGCTAAATGTTAAAATACCCAAACTAATTTTATAATTTTAATGTAAAAATTAACAAGATTAGGGTTAAAATGTAAACTAGTAAAAAATATAGACGTTAAATGTTAAAATTTCTTAAGTATTTAAACTCTAAAACAACCTAAGTTAATTATGTGTGTCGCTCTCCGTCTTCTTCATTTACATTGCTCTTCTACTTCATCTCCATCGACAATTCTGCGAGTTTTATCCCTTCTTCCTGATTTCCTGCGTTGAATACTCCATTTCCAGCATCGCCTAGCCACCGACCAGGGCCGATTTTTTTCAATTTTTCGGCCACCTGCTTAATGCTTCGACGAGGTAAAATTCCATCTTGACCCACCAATTAGCGCCTAGGCGCCGCCTAATGTCAATTTTTACAACCCTGTTTATGAGTCTAGATAATGCTTGATTTCTCCATGCATGTTGTTATTTTGTAATTTGGATAGGTGTTTTGATGCGAGCTTAGACCCATTCACATGGGAATCGATTACTATGGATGGTTAGGTGATTGGGTTGGTTAATTGGACCTTAAGAAATCTTGTTAGAATGATGTAAGTGTTAAATTTTGCATAAAAGATGAATGTGATATGTTTGTGATCAAAGATGGGATGGATTGATGGCATATATGATACTTGTTAGCTAGAACAGTAAGTATGCATATTAGGTGTTTGATGAAATGCTTGAATGAAGGTGAAAACTTGTCTAGATAATATCACCAATTTGATTTGGTGATATTAGGGTATATCGAATGAATTATGTATACGGATTGGTAAATTTAAACATCGGTGTGATTATAGGTGAAGCAGGATGGAGCTCGGGTCAACAACGCGAAAGAAAAACTAAATCTTAAAGGTAACATGTAGATGGTTATTTAATTTATGTAAGAAATGTGAACATTTCTCAATTATGAATTAGCATTAGAGATACGGGATTGGTCATGTTACATGATTTAATTGAGTTAGATTAATTTTGACTCGTTTGGGTTAAGCTGAAAATACGTAAAGGTCCAAAGGTAAATCTTGGACATGATTGTGGATCCATGAGAATTCATGAATCCTAGAATGCACCTATGCGTGGAAAAGCGGCATTGGCTTAATTGTACTTATGCCAAGGGGAGGATTGTAAAGTGAAAGAATTAAGTGCAGAAGCAAGTTAAACTTACAATTATGTAACTGAGGTTTAACGGGTCAAACGGGTTGGGAAAGACGTTACTAACATTCCAACTTAGGTCTTAATGTTTTGGTAATTTTGGGTTAGGAATTCTTTTGATGCAAGTGGTTAGAGAGTTGATGACATTTGAGAAATCATGGTAAAAAGTTGTTGAAGTCTGACCGCAAAAAGGATGGAAATTTAGCTAATTATAGAAAACTGACCAAAGTGCTTGAAATGCAGCTCCAAGCACTACGCTTGGAGCCGGGCTTAATGCAGGTTACACGCCTGGGGTCTAGGCGATACGCCTAACCCAGGACAGGGTTAGACGATTGATAACGGGTTGTCAGGCCGTTTCAAATCCCCAACCTAGATTAATTTTGTAGTAGTGGAAGTTAGGGTTATCGAACCTAGGGAATATGTGGAAATTGATGAGTTGATTAACTAAATTAACTAAAATTACTGATTAACCTAAAATTACCTACTTTGCCACTTAGCTGTTTTGATTGATTGGGTGAACTAATTAATAAAGTAACTAACTTTAACCTAGAAAATTGATTTAATTCAAATGAGACAAATCTAACCACTTCTGGATCCTGGTTGGCTACCGATCTAGAAAAACCTAATTCCTTAACCGTGACACATAGACATGCCCCCCAATTGCTTCCTTGACCTAATAATCTAGTTTCCTAATGGGCTGATTAGTCCTGCCGCAAGAAAGTGCTAGATCAATAAACAGTGGACCACTAAAACCCTAGATTACTAGTTAATTTTAACAATTCCGCATGTAGGTATTCAACGGTAGCAAGTATTCCGGAATAACTAGTTAAACAATAGGTTAATCATAGAACGAATCCACCAACCAATCACCAAAAGCGGTTAGTGGTGGATTAGCCGGACATGGCTAATGAAACAAACATGATTTTATTGAAAGATTGCATTAAAATAACGTACCGAATGATTAGAATGCTTCAAAATCTCCAAAACAATGGTGGAATTCGCAAACCCTAAGCCTCTGGTCGTCTAAAACAATGCATGCCTGACAAAATCTTAAGAAACAAGTTTAAATAGAAAACCCTAATCTAAAACTTCTGCCGACTGAATCGGGGCGTACCGCCCCAAATTGTGAAACTCTGGGCGTACCGCCCGGACTTGATCTTCCGGTTGCATCTCTAACTTTTAGGGCGTACCGCCCTAATCTCTGCAACCCTGGGCGTACCGCCCAGGTCTTCATTTCAGGAACTTTTCTTAATTTTCTTCTAAGTCTTCACTCGTTCCCGCTCGATTCTCGATCCTTGTACCAGCAGCTTCCAGTTCTTCATAAAACTCCATTGTTAGCTACTTAAGCTCGTGGTACCTCACAATACAAAAACCCGTGAAAATGCCATGTAATCCAACCATTACTGTTATTAAATAAGATAATATAAGCATAATAATGACGACACATTGGACTAACATCAACGATACGCCTGGAACCCAGGTTCGAACTTCTATTTTGTGTTATGTATTTTAAAAGGGATGTTGTCACACCCTGTAAAATTTTGTGTCGGGATGTGAACCAACGTTATCACAGTCAAGGTCAAGAACGTACTCTGGATGATTCAACAACTAGAGCCGTTTGGAAGTTGATAATTGTTTGGAGTAAATTTGGAGTTTTCAAATCATTACGCAGCGGAATTCAAGTAATGAGTTACACAAATTGTTTTAAGTTTTACAAAACAATAGTTTTCAAAAGATTTTTGAGACATGACATCGTCAAATGTTATGCCAAGAAAATCTCCAACGGCTACAATCCTACTCCAGAATTTATTGAAAGATCCTTAATGCAACAGTCATCATGCAGGTCCAGATTGATAACAGCAGTAAACGTTAAGCACCTGAGAATTCACATAAGAAAACGGTCAACAAATAATTTTGTTGGTGAGTCACACAGGTTTAAAGTTGCTAGCTTTGAAAAGTATACAAAAGTTGTTATGAAAATTTGTTTATGCTATTCTTCGACAAAATTAGATAAGACTTGTTGAAGTGTTACCATATACCCTGAATTCCGAAACTGACTGATTACCCACTCTTGGTATCTTTGTCCAGCGGATACCGCAAAGGCAAGATATAACAATTTGTACCCTTTGACTAATAAAACGGATTCATGATTGGAGCGACCAAATCAGAGCAGGGGCGTTAACCCAATAGATCTATTCAAACGTTACCGTTTCATATGATAATTAATCGGATTCAGTTAATAGTGGGGTTTAGTTATAGCATGAATAAACATGAAATAAAGATGTGGACGGCCGAAAGGCACATGTAACAGATAGGTTAACAAAGTCTAATTGTCTAGCATAGTAAAAGTAATATGAATTCTCCCCCAAGTAATTGAAAACAGTTAAAGAGAAAAGGGGCCGTGAAAACTCACATGATTCAGAAACAGTAGTCGGAACGTGTTCAACGGAAATGCAAGCCTAGATAATTATGAGACACGCAATAAAATAAGTAATTGGGTTGACACTAATGTCACTCCAACTAGGTAGGTCAAGTCTTGACGTCATGGTAGCCTTAGGGTCAATTGATTTGAGGTGTTAAGGTGAAAATGTCCGTTTATGCATTTATTTGGAAAAATGTCAATTATATATATATTTTAATTAAATAAAATATACAAAAATTCCCAAATAATATTTAAACATGGTAAATATTTATAGAAATAAATATTAAGTCAAAATGAGGGTTTTCATATGAAAATTTGGTTATTTTGACAAATTGGTTGAAAACCGGGTGGTTTCACGGTAACCACCGATCACACGATTTTTATCCGTTTAAGTTAGAAATCAATCAAGTAAAATAAAATATGATTATTTTCTGTCCCAAAAAGAGTATATAAATATTTCAAGTGTCGGTTTGTACAAGTTTGTCGGTTTTGTGTATTTAGTGTTGGTTTTGCCGTTTTGGTTCCGTTTGCCCGTTAAATGACATAGTTAGGTTCCTAAATTCACCATAAGCATTTGTAAACATGTTTTCATCATTAAAAGGTCCCTATGAGTTCATTTGGGCCAGATTTGAGTTTCCTTACAAAAACGGTGTTTCCGGGCCCGTCGGGTGTCGGTTTTAGTCCCGGTTTGTGCCCAAATTTAAGTAATTTGAAAAGGGATCTTTTGGCCATGTCCTAAAGTCTCTTAAGGTATCATAACCTACTGTTTAAAATCTTAAACTTTCTGGTCAAAACTTATTTGTATTTAAATGGATTTTTCTAGAGTTTTCAAGTGTACTTTTTGGTTCATAAAGGTCCTTATGGTGATTTTAAGCATAGGTAACCTTCCTAATGTTCAAAGTAACCTACTTTGACTATGTTAAAAGTTAAAAAACGTGTCATGGGCAGCCATGGGTCCAAAATTGCAAGATCAACACATAAAGCATAACATATCCAAAGTTTATGTTCAAAAATGCAAACCAAACAAATACTTGTATAAATCTCCTACAAATCAAAGTTTGTACATAATATGGCACAAGGTTTACTATCAAGAGTTCATAGTAAGTAAATACATGGAGTAACATGGTGATAATTACTAACTAGTAGCATTTTAAGAGTCAAAATCATGTTTAGACAACAATGTGAGTCAAGACTTGCTAATGGAGTGTTCTAGTTAAACATGGGAACTAAGAATACTTGTTAGGACAAGATTTAACTAGAAGAAATGAAGATGAAACCTTGTTGGAGGATGATGATGGCCGAAAATGATGATGATGATGGTTACTCTTGAGTGTTCTTGCTTCCTAGCACCATGGAACACCAAGAACATAAGTGTTTGATCAAGAAATCTAGAGAGAGAGTAGAGAGAGAGAGGGACTTACGGTTTGGTGGATAGAGAGAGATGAGAGAAATGTTCTTGAGTTGTGTTTATGTCAAATGGGGGCTAGGTTAAGATAAGATGAATATATATGAGAGTGTTAAATGAAAAGGAAGTGTTTGGTTAGTGTTTGGGGAGGTTACGGTTCATATAGAACCAAGAGAGAGAGAGAGAGACGGTTTGAGTGAGAGAGGGATAGAAATGGGTGTGTTTGGGTCTTGAGTTGTAGGTAAATATCTAGTAAGCAATGGTTAAAAACAAAGCATTAAGTGTTAGGGTGTGTGTGTGTCGTGTAGGGACCGAAAGAAGGAGAAGAGGGTCTCGGGTTCGAGCCCTTGTGGTTCGACCGGTTTATGCACTCCCAAGGGAGGCTCATGAGGGTTGAATACTTGTGTTATATGGGTTTGAATGTGAGGAAAATGGCTGGAAATTAGAGTGAAAAGGGAGACCAAATGGGAGGGAAACTAAGGACCAAAGGGTAATAGATTTGGTGGGACTTGAGACAAGGTCAACCTATGTTTGTTAAAGTGATTGTAGGCATGTTGGAGGTTGTCTCATGGTGATGTGATAAGCATCTCTTGGTCAACTATATGGTACATCCAAGTAACTAACAAATTGAATGGGAAAGGTGGTGGTTTGGTGTTGGTTACTTGAACCGGTCGAGAGAAAGGCAAGGGGGGTCGCGAGTTCGATCTGGGGTGGAGGCCGGGTCACGAGGAGGGGAAACGAGGGAGAGGGGAAAGTGTGACGGGTTGTTTAAACGTGAAGGAACGAGAGAAACTAAATAAATCAAAATGAGTCTCGAAGATTCTATAAAGTAATTATTCACGACGTCACAAAATAAATAAACAATGATTTGGTTTGGAATAAAAATACTCGAGGTTTAATAACATTGAAAAACTACGTTGCATGTGTATATATATATCATGCATGAAAAGTTTATCCGTCGTGAACATTAATGAAGTTAAATAAAATGATTCGAACGTTGAATAAATAAATATTTACGTGAGGATTGGATCACAAGTCTTGATAACAATATTGGTGTCTAAACGTGTATATATATATTATGTCATGTTTGATAATGGCATAATTCGGTTCGTACATAAATACGTTGGAATTTTCTCGTAAGAAAATAGTTTTATGTATGAAATGCAACGTTGAATATTCGAATGATTAATTGAAATCATTTGCATGAATATGAACATAATAATATGAAATCCCAAGATGATGGGATCATGAGTTGTTATTTTATGGTAAAGGTGACATGAAACAGTTAATGTATTCGGTTGGTCGTCTTTTATTATTAAAATTCCAGCGACCATTCCGTGTAAAGGGTTACCATGTCTAAAGGTCGTTTGTATACATGATTAAGGCTACGTCAAGACTACGACTATATTGCACGTAAAAGGGTAAAGCACAATATTTTCATATTGCAAATAAATAGTTACGTAATACAGTTAGCACATAGGTATACATTATCGTTTAGGTTGACGGAAACTTACGAGATGTCACAGATGTTGTGTGCTTGGCTACCATAGGTCATCAATACTAACATGTTACTAGTGTTGTTGGAAGGTAAACCTTAGAATGGGACGTTAATGTTTGTTATGTATATGGTGAATGATATGTAGCGTACTCTGATGAGACTTGTAGTAATTATGCTAAACTCGATGTGTAATCACGTCATGATGAATTTCTGGTTTTTGTTATTTTAACTATGGAACTTTCTGCTTCGTGTTTTTAATAACTAAAATGCACGCTTTAGCGGGATGAGGCCTTACAAGTTTGAAGCAACAAAACCCTAACCCTATAGAACCGAATCGGGTTTGTTTGAAACCGCTTTGGGTTTAACCGATTTGTAAAAAAAATCCGGGTTTTTTTTTTAATTTCTCAAATAATCAAATAACCATAGCTTAAAAGAAATGGAGAGCTAAAAGTGAACTGTAAAAATTAATTATAAAATTAACTAAGTGGCCAAACAGTGAGTAAATTAAAATGAACTATAAAATCTTCAAAGTCTTGAATTAAAGTATAAAACGAACAGGGAGCCAAACTACGTGGAAAATGAACTCATATGGGAGGAAAATAGACAACACAATAGTGACCAAAGTTGAAAGGACAGTGAGTCACTTCCAAAGCTTGAAGAGTTAAAAGAACAATTATTCTTCTGTGTCCGGTTCAGGTTGGTAGTCGGTCTCTTCATCTTTGGTCATTGATTGAGCTTCAACCTTGTCCTCGTATATTTCGACTTTATATTAATGTTTACCTAATTTACGGTTAATAACACTTAAGCGACTTAACGGCTAATTGTAGCTCTAATAAACAGGTTCCAAACCGGTTTCGGAGACAACCCGGTTTGGAACCGGTTGTCTAAAGGAGAATACCAAATCGATGGGGAACTACTAGTTTATATTCAACCGGACCGGCTTTTTTAAACCGGTTTGTATCTCGAACCGGTTCCGGATTTTACACCAGTTTCAGTTTGCAAACCGGTTCATGTGTACACCTCTAATTACAAGGTATGGGACTTGTCCCATATTGATTGTATGAGCTCTCTCACTCATCAGTCTGGTTTTTTGGGTTGAGTTCTCCTGTTTGTAAGAGAACTTTTTTACTAAGCTAGAAAAGAAAGGAATCGTCAAAATACATACTCCAAAGTAAAGTGTAAAAATGATTTTTTTTTTAAAGAATAGTGTAGAAGTAAAATGATAACCCAAGCTTTTAGATTTTAGAGTAAATTACACAAAAGGTCCTTTATGTTTTACATAGATTTCGGATTAGGTTTTTTAATTAAAGTTGCTACACCCGACATCTTTTATGTTTTAAACATGTTTCATAGAAAATCATTTATCACTAACAGGATTAAAAAACATCGTTAAGTCAATGGCATTTTAGTCATTTTAAAAAAAAAACTTTTAATAAAAACATTGAAATCGAAATTCCTACCTTACGTAGAATGCAATTACCTACCTTCGAAACTATAAACAACTAAGACCTAGAAATTTGAGTGTTTTACTCAATACCGAAGCCAGAGAAATCAACGAGGGATTCCGATGGAGAACAGCCTAAACTCCTTTGCTTAGCGGCTTTAATCTATGCGGTTTCATTGTCAGGTTCATGCGCCTCAGCCGATCCCGACGATACACTAATCAGTAATCACTAGAGCAGGTTGCATCTGGAACTCCTCCTCGAAGAAATTAAAATCAACTTAAGAAGATTTTGAAATGTTGTTATTGTTGTTGAGGGAGGAGGAATCAAGGTCTCTGATTGCAGCAGGTGGTGGAGAGGGAGAAGGCGAGAGAGGAAGTGCACGGTGGACGGAGGTTGAGATGACGTGTCGGTGGTGGCCAATCGGCTGTCGTTGAAACCACCACAGATGTGAAGCTCTCATCTTTGGCATTTCTTTGTCTTCAAAGGGGAAGGGAGGTGGATACTTAACTTGCGGCACACTTGTTCATCGCTAGTTTCAAGCGTTGGAAGGAAGAAGACATGAACGATCTAATTGTGTTTTAAAGGGGGAATTTAGATTTTAATGTTTTTATTAATTTTTTTAAAATGACTAAAATGCCCCTAACTTAACAATGTTTTTTAACCCCGTTAGTGATAAAGGATCTTCTATAAAACATGTTAAAACATAAATGATGTCGGGTGTAACAAATTACTTAAAGGAACTAATTCGAAATCTGAATAAAATATAAAGGACATGTTAAAACATAAAGGATGTCGGGTGTAACAAATTACTTAAAGAAACTAATTCGAAATCTGAATAAAATATAAAGGACCTTCTGCGTAATTTACTGTAGATGTTATGAATTTCGTTTCTTAAACCAATGAGGTCTGAAGCAATTTATTATGATATATTGCTTAATTAATATATTAAGAAGTAAATAA
>JBCNJP010000001.1:1193381-1231562 GCA_039602395.1 Deinandra increscens subsp. villosa
CATCTAAGAAAGCATCCTTGTCCTCAACCATATTCTTTTCTTCAACCACTGAACTCATTATGCAGCTTCTGAAAATTTTGAAAAATCAGCAAAAACGGCAAAATTGGCAAAAAATCACTATTCAAAGAATAGTGTCAGAAACTTAAAACTGAAAAACGGAGGCCTTCGGAGTGGAATTTGGGGGTCCAAACGAGCTCCCTTGGACGTTACTGGGGCAATTCTAGGGCTCAGTGTCACCAACGTCTTGTTCAAATTTGAGCTTCTAACTCCAAACGAGTCAAAAGTTACGTCCGTTTCCGTGAAAGTGTAAAAAAATGACTTTTTGCCACAAAACCCTGTTTCCGATCGTAAACACCCATTTACGATTGAGACAAAATAGCTAGTCGTAATCTCCTGATCGTAAACACACAACCGACAAAAGAAATCGTAAACTTGATTACGATGCCCGATTACGATCCCGAAAGTCGTAAACTCCTGTTTCCGATCCACCAAAATCGTAAACTCTTGTTTCCGATGAAAAAATGTCGTAATCACTCAATTACGATCCTGCAAAATCGTAAACACCGTAAAAATTCAATCTTGATGTCGTAAACACACAACTGATGAAGATCTTCAACCACAAGCAATCGTAAACACACAGAACAGCAGCAGCAAAACTCGTAATCACCACCAAACCCTTCAAATCTTCAAAAACCAACACTAAAACCCAGAAAACTGCTTGAATCTATATCGTGAGAGCCTCGAATCTAAGATTCTTGGCTCTGATACCAATTGTAGGTCCTGAAAACTCCCAAACACACGATATCTAATCAAACACGAGTGCGGAATCCTCGTATAAGATCGATTCAAGAAGAATAGTAGAAGAATAGACTAGATCTAAGTAAAAGATGAAGTCTTGAATGAAGAACAACTACTATCTTGAAGCTTGATGAACACGGATCGTAAACACCAAAGAAGGCAGAAATCGTAATCTCTAATATCAAAGCTTGCATTGATCATAAACATGAGGGTTTATATAGGTACCCAATGGGTTTACTATTGGGCCCCTTGTGGATCATAAACCCAATAGTAAACCCAAACCCAATCATAAACTAGCCTAAATACAATAGCAAACTAGCCTATGATTCTAATAAAACCCTCTAAGCCCAGCCCAACATGTTTAATATTACAAGCCTTATAATCTAGCCTCTACATAAGAGTCACAAGTTAAGTGAACAAGCTACAATGGGTGAGGATGGTGCAAAGGAACCATTACCATGTAGCGGGTTGTTGATGATCATAAATGGTTTATTGAACCATATATCCTCAATGGGTAAGTTTATGGCAATTGACAAATTGGGTGGCACCAAAGGCATGGACCCGTCTTGGCTAAGTATGGATTTGGCCGAAATTGGCAGATCACTGGAAAAATGGATCAAGCGTATCGCATGGAGCCTATGTTGCAGAAGGCGATACGCATGAAAAACCAAGTGTATCGCTTCGACGTAAGGACATCCTAATCGATACGCTTGGGAGCCCGATTGTAATGTTTCTTGTTTTTCTTTATTGTTTAATGTTGTTTATACATTGTTATGCAATAGAAACTCACTATTGAAAGAGAGTATGTTGCAGGTAAGGGGAAGGCTTAATGGATGCTTGTCAAGCGGATGAGGAACCGATCACGCAAAGACTATAAGTTCCCGTTCCGTATTTTGTGATTATGAAAACATTGTGAACATTGTTAATCAAACTTATGTATGTCAAACTTGATAACGGGGTATTTTGTAAATGTTAACCATGATGATGGTATTTTGTGATTGTCAAACAGAATAAAATTTTCTGGGACCGTCTTTTATGAATTTAAACGTTATGTTTTGGCATCGAAATGTACATGGGTGTTACAATTTCTTTCCACGAGGTGCGAGTCACCATATACGGATCATGCATCGTCCTCAGTCAGGTGTCACTCACCGACTAATGTGCTTCCGAGGGCACAAATGGTCCACAATACACAAGGCATGTTTGTTCTTAAAGACCTATAATAAACTTTCAACATAAAGTATTTTTCTTAAAGTCATTAACACACACCTTAAGATTAGCTTATAAACTCATTTTACCAACCAACCAAAGGTTTATTTTCCCCCAAGTGAGTATAAGATTTTAGCCAATCATGGCTTTAAAGATTTGCTTAAAAGATAGTGGTAAGTTCATAGACAACCTCAAATCAAAATCTAATTAAGCTTATTTTCTTACAATCTTGATAAAACAACTTGAAAACACCAAAATAAGTAGCTCGAAATAAAAACTCAGACTTAATTACTAGAGAGGAAAAAAGAATTAAGCAATTGTAGTTTCGCGGGGTCGACACGACTCGTGCCATGCAGACATCCTCATAAATCTTGTTCTAGCTTGGCACGGGTCGTGTTGGTCAGGGCATGGGTCGTGCATGTCAGCAGGGCACGGGTCGTGCTTGTCAGTAGCGAAAATCAACTTGTCTGCTCATCCAGCAGCAGGGCACGGGTCGTGCCTAGGTTGGGCACGAGTCCTGCCCAAGACCAAAAATTGCAGAGTATTCCTTTTTCTTCTATTTTTCAGTATATTTGACTCCTTTTATTATTTTAGCCTGGACAAGATTGAAACACAACAAATAGGTCAATAATACATTGTTTGGTAAATAGTTAATAAGTTTTTACCCGAAATATGAGGAATATTTGACAAAGAAATATCTATAATTTTATGTACATCAGTGGCCTCAACCGATTACTATATTCAAGCACCAGAGTTCTATACTTGTGTTGTTTCTCTTCCCATATTACAGTAGATCTCTTTTATTCCAATGATGGTGGTTGCAGTGGTTTCTGCTTCAAGCTGGAGGTGGTGGTGTGGTTGGGTGGCTGTAGAGAGTACTTGAAGAGGGTTAAATTTCAGTAGTTTACTCTTTTTTATTAATGAGCCAATTTAAAAATAATAGCCCCTTAAAAAGTGAATAATAAAATTGTCAAATTGTTTTTTAATAATAACATAACTAGTTCTTGCTCTGTAAAATTACTTAAATACCCTTTTATTTAACATAAATTTAACTTCGTTAGTCTCAGGGACATAGATAGCAACACAATACAAACCTCATGCAATATCTGTTAATAATTTGATATTTGGACTCAGGTAGTTAAAGGTGTCAAATGTAGAAACTCAAATAGTAATTAACTTTTAAAATATGAAATAGTTACAAATTTGAATTGTTTTCAATCAAAATTTGTTGGGATTTACATTGGAAATCCGGGTGACCGATTTCAATTTTTTACTAAAACTGATTTAATAAATAAATTAATACTAGATTAATTTAGCAGCGGAAACGATTTAATTCGAAACACGCGGACGCAACTATAACAGGATCAATCACCATACACGACAAACACATAAAAAATTTATAAATAAATAAATTAAATATCTAAACGATTTAGATATACCTTGGCGGGATCCGAGCAACCGCTCAAGACACCCGGATTCAACGGGCTCGCGCTAGGACGAACTGAGACTTCTGACTTGATCCTGCGAGACAGGTCATCGACGGCGGCATCGACGGCCATAGGCGGCGGCGGTAGTGGCGGCGGCGGTGGTAGGGTTACCACGGGTGGTGGTGACAAAACTTCTTCCACCGGGATAGCAACCGGAACAGTCCCCACGAAGATCTCGTCACCGGTGACCGGCGGTGACACGGTGGCGGTAGCCAACGGGTACAAGGGCTTCAAGCCATTTATTAGATTCCGGATCTGACATAGCAGCTTTGTAATTAATAGGCTCATCGTTAGAATCGGCTATTAACAGAACGTCAAAGGCCTCATAATATCCAAGGTATCTATCAGGCTCATATCGTATTCTTTCGCTCCTACGAACGCTTGTGCTTGTGCTTGGGTCTGATGGTGCGACAACAATTTGTCGGTCAGACACAGCGACCGTCTCAGGGTTAGGTGTATCTCGAATTTATTCAAGATCCACTGGATCACTATTTGTTCCTCGAGCAAGGAATTCTTTCTCAAGGAATTTACCTTTCCTTTTGATGGAAACAGTGTTTGCATCTGGATGGTAAAAGTAATAACCAGTATTACAATAGTATCCAACGAAAGTTACCCTTTCGCCTCGGGGATCGAGCTTGTTGTCAGATTCGCTGGTGACATAAGCATCACATCCCCATACCCTAAGGTATGATAATTTAGGAAGAGAACCATCCCATATCTCATATGGGGTCTTCCCTACTTTCTTAGTCGGTGCCAGATTTATTAGGCGAGCAGCGGTCAAGATGACATATCCCCAAAAGGAATGTGGCAAGGTTGTCCTGCACATCATCGATCGAACCATGTTAAGTAGGGTTCGATTCCTCCTTTCACTAACGCCATTTAACTAGGGTGTGCCAGGTGGAGTAGGTTTTGAAACGATTCCACATTCCTTCAGATGATTTAGGAATTCAGCGCTTAGGTATTCACCCCCTCTATCGGATCGAAGTATTTTAATAGTTCGAGTCAGCTGATTTTGTACTTCGTTTTGAAACTCTTTGAACTTTTCAAAAGTTTCATGATTGTGCTTCATCAGATAGACATAGGCATATCTGCTGTAGTCATCGATGAAGGTCACATTCCCGCAAAAGAAGCAATTAACTTATAAATTCGAGTTTTAGGGTTTTATTTGGCATTCTCGACTGGTAGACGAATTCCAGAGCGACTTAGGGCGATTTTCAGAGGAGAAGAGAGCTGGGATCAAGGAGGAGCATCGAGAGACCAAGATTGCATTGCAATTCGCTATCCAGTTCTTTCGATTACTTCGTTTTCATTAATTGCTATCATGTATTTGAATCAAGTTTCAGAGTTTATTATGTTTATTGTTCAGATCATGATTGTAGGCTAAACTAATTATGCCATCTAGACCGTTTTGATGAGTAATTGATATCTTGACTTTATTCTCGGTTTTGACTAGTTGATTGATGTTACGATTCTATTAAATTCCAATGATTGCCATGGTTGATGCATGTGTGTGTTATGAGCAGATTATTAATTGATAGTTGATGCTTAATTTACCCGCGAATGTCTTTCGGTTTAGGTAGATTAGCTAAAGTAGTTGACTTTAGGGTTAATTGCTATAGTGTAGTTAGGGTTTCCATGACTATTGCATTGATAGTTAGTTGGTAATTTGATTGTAATGTGCTGCCTTTTCAGAGACTCACAAGGTAAAGAATTGTCGGGTAGTTGGGGTGGTTAGAATTCTAGGGTTGCATTGTCTCAAAAGGAAGTGTCCTAGGGTTTTGATTATCTTGGTATTCCGTGTCGGTCATAGTAGTTATTGGTAGCTCCTGTTAGGTCTAAGGTGCCCGAGATTAGGTTCAGAGGTGGTTAGGTCTAATTGAGGTCGGAAGTACTCAAAAGGTGAACTCCTGTTCGAGCGTTAGAATCGTTGTCTAGGAAGGACTAGAGAGTGAACTAGCCACCATCAGAATATTTAGAGCCGAGGTAAAGTTAAGTGTTGATTGCGAGTCTAGGTCTAGGTGGTATATTTCCCTCTCATTTAAATTCCTCAAGGTTTTCTACGTTTGTCTATTTGTTCGTTGCTTAGTTAAAGTTAGTTAAATCTTAATCTCAATCAAAAACCCAAAATTACTCAGGCTTTCCATTTTCTAGGTCTAGGCTAGAGTCTTGTTTTCGTAGTGTCCTAGGTTTGATATTCCGGTCTTACCTTAGCTTTACTATAATCCGATAGGTTCACTGTCTTAGGGTTCGGTTCGGTTCGGTTTAGGTTATTTCGGTAAAATTAGGTGTGTTTTAGGTCTGGGTTTAGGTCTCTTTTATTAGTGTTTTTAGTGTCGTTCCGAGCACATCAAGTTTTTGGCGCCGTTGCCGGGGACACTTGGCAATAGCAAGATTAACTTAGGTCTTCGTTAGGAAATTTTGAGACTTTTCGGTTTTTCCGTGTCTAGAGTCTTAGGATTTCCGTTTTTTAGTCTAGATTTTTACGTTTAATTTTTCTTTTATTTCTTCTTTGAGTCGTTTCTCCATTTTATGCCACACACCCGTTCACGAGGTCCTCCTGAGTTGTCACCATTTTCTGATCCCGACGCGGATATTCGTGAACGGTTTCGCCTTCTACGCACGGAGCTAGAGGCATTCATCATTTCTACCACTCATTCCAAACCATCTTCTTCCACACAAACCACACGCGACACCAAACCCATTTCTTTCCCCGATCTTTCATCCATGGCGGCACGTCGCACCGTCCACGAGCAGGCCAGCGCCGGAGTCACCGAGGCCCGGTTTGCTGTCGCTCAGCCTAATATTTCCAACACCGCGAATTGGCAAGTTCCGTCCCACGTCATCAACGCTTTGACGCATTCCATTCAGTTTCATGGACGTGAGGACGAAGATGCACCGACGCATATCTCGCGCTTCACTCGAATTTGCAATACGTTCGGACTCACGGGAGTCGCGAACGAAATCATTTATCTGCGTCTATTCCCGTTCTCCCTTACGTCTCGAGCCACCGAGTGGCTTGAGACGCTTCCGCCAAATTCGATCGCCACCTGGGACGATCTCACTACTAAATTCCTGAAGAAATATCATCCTCCAGCCAAGGCTGCGCGTACTCGGGAGGAAATCCACTCCTTTCGGATGGATCCCGACGAGCCTTATTCCATAGCTTACGAGCGATTCAACACTCTTCTGAGCAAATGTCCGCAACACGAATTGACGGACTGGGCGATCATAGAGAAGTTCTACAATGGACTACCTTATTCTGTTCAGAAGGAGTTCAACATCTCGGCTGGAGGACATATGATGGAGAAGCTCACCGTTGACGAATGCAAATCGCTTTTCGAGAGCTTCGCACTTGCTGAACAGCAGGCACCCGGAGGTCGGAGAGCTACCTTGGCCCCGACTAGATCACTCACACCATCTACATCTACCCGGGGTGTCAATCACATTGGCTCAGAAACCATGCCACCTAGGGAGTTAGAGAATATTTACAAAGCTTTAGAAGAAATCAAACTCCATATCAAAGCCAAATGTGAGCTGTGTAGAGGCGCTCATGACACTCGAGACTGCCCGCTTGCTCCCGCTGAGCAGGTGGACTACATTGGAAACCGAAACCAGTTCGGTAATTCTTTCCAGTCTGGGTGGAGGAGTGGCCAGAATTCAGGATGGCGAGAGGGAGGTAACCCACCTGGTTTTCCATCGAGGAATAACTATGGTGGAGGAGATGACGGGGCTGGTGTTAAGGAGATCAGAGAGCTTATTGCTAACCAGACCCAGATCCTGCAGCAGATTGTGGCGAGAGATGAAGGAACGCAGAAGAAGCTAGCGGAGCATGACATGTTACTGAGGAATCAACAAGCTTCGTTCCTCGATTTGCAGCGTTCGGTGGGTGATATCGCGAAGCAGCTGAAGGAACTCAATTCCTGTGAGGGTCAGTTTTCCGGTAGTACTTACAAGAACCCCAATGCCAATGTCAATGCCATCACTACTAGGAGTGGGAGAGTCATTCAAAGTCCATCACCGGCGGTTGTTGAAGAGGAGTCGGTTGATGAGGAGATTGTGCTAGAGACGCCTGACGGGAGGGTGCGCGAGAGCGTTACGCCACCAAGTACCGCACCGAACGTCGAGGCTGAAGGAGTGCAGAGATCATCGTATGGAGAGAAGCCGCTGAAGTGGGAGGCGGTGAGAGAGAATAAAAGAGTTCGTTTTGCGCCTCAACCGATCACGGCCGATGATTTGAAGCAGGTGCCATATCCTGAGAGGTTGGTTCAACAAAAGAATGCGCGTGAATATGGGCAGTTTTTAGAGCTTCTTAAGCAACTTAGGGTTACTTTACCTTTCACTGATGTTATTAAACAAATGCCTAAGTATGCTAAATTTTTAAAAGACATGTTAACAAATAAAAAGAAGCTTGAAAGTTTTTCTGATGTTACACTTGATGCTCAATGTTCTGCTGTTGTCCAGAATAGGTTACCTGAGAAACTTAATGATCCTGGTACCTTTACAATTCCGTGCTCTTTTGGTGATTCGTCTGTTACTTGTGCTTTAGCTGATCTAGGTGCCTCTATTAATGTTATGCCATATTCTGTTTTCATGCACCTAGGATTAGGCGAGTTAGAACCAACTAGGATGACGATTTCTTTAGCTGATAGGTCGGTAGTTAGACCCAAAGGAATAGTGGAAAATGTGCTTGTTCAAGTTGATAAATTCTTGTTCCCTATAGACTTTGTGGTAGTTGACAGTGCATATGATGCTAGTTGCCCTCTGATTTTAGGTAGGCCCTTCCTTAGGACTGCCCGGGCGTTAGTTGATGTTTTTGCGGGCACCATCACTCTGAGGGTTGAGGATGAGTCGGTAGAATTTAAGGTTGGTAGGTCGAGTGACAAGATCAACGAGTCCGTGTACTTTCTAGGATCTTTCATGTCTATGGTGGATAGTTGTGTGAGTTATGTCACTGGTGAGGATTTGGTAGTTGGGAATAGGTTGGAAGGAGAACCGATTGTTGAGGATAAGTGGGGGGAAGATCCCGGGGGGTTAGATGAGTTAATTGATAAGAATGAACATTTTGACCCGTTAGTAGAACCCGGAGATGTGTTAGTGGTTGGAGAATGTTTGGTAGTTGAGAATGGTTGTAGGAGAGCCACACTTGGTGACATAGGTGAGTTTGATGATAGGATTGTGCTTAATCCAAGTGTGGGGAGGTTAGTTGTGGTTGTTGGTGAGAATGACCCAAAGTTGAGTTTTTTTAGAAGATTAGATTTCTTCCGGGTCGGTACAAGCATTGGAAGGTTAAGAACTTGTTACATTTGCTAAAGTTAGTTGCTTTATGGGTTAGGAAGTTGGTAGGTAATTGGTAGGACAGAAACCGGGTGAAAACCGGTAGCTGTGTGACTAGAGATGTGAAATCAAAGCCTCCGGATGGTTTGGGAGGTTGTTTTCATATTTTGTGCTAAATGATGCAGTGCCCGGGTTGTATAGTATTGTATTTGTGTCTTTAATTTTCTGCAATTTTTATTTTTTTCGTGCATTTTGCGTCTTTTGGGTTTTGTGTTTTTGGTGTTTGCAAGTAATTCTGGAGATTTGGAATTGGAAAATGTGAGTTGTGCAGGTCAAAAGTGCAGGTTTTTGTTGAAAATTTCGACCATAGGCCTGTTGTGGAGAAAAGAGATGGAAAATTTTTGGGGTCAAATTCCAAAAATTCCCTGGAAATCACGTTCCAAGCGTATCGTCTGGAGGTTGGTAGGTTATAGGCGATACGCTTGCATCTTGGAGAGGGCCAGAGGTTTGCAGTTCCAGGCGTATCGCCTGGGAAATGCATGGATGTAGGCGATACGCCTGGAGGAGGTAAGTCAGAAAAAAATTCAATTTACAATTTTTATTATTTTTGGTTACCGGATTTGCGGTGGTTCGTTACGGTCGATGTGCTGAGTTTCTGGAGTTTCAGGTGAACACGTTTCAACTTATCTTCGTTTATTTTTAGTCTTGTTTATTTTTCTTTTTCGTTCTTTTATTCTGCTTTATTTTTATTTCCATTCCACATTGAGGGCAATGTGTAATTCAAGTGTGGGGATGGGATACTTTCGTATTGAGTCTTTAAAGATTTTAAAATTTTGAAAAATAATTGAAAAATTGTTCAAAATTGTTCAAAAATGTCCAAGATTTTGGCTGCAACATAATGGAAAATGATAGGTAAAACTGGGAATTGGTTTTCTAATTTTGTGCTTAAATGTTAAAATAATGAATAAAAGTCAATAATATGGTAATGTTAATAAAGTTTGGTGAGAATGGAAAGCATTACTAATCTATGATGTGTCGGTAGGCCCAGCTGATCTAGGAGTAGCTTAAATAGTCTGTGTGTTTATTGTTGTATAAATATGCTAATCAGTCTGCTAGTGGGTTCCCATTTTAGGAGTGATAGGGATTCTGAATCTGATGATTAGGAAGGAAGAAACCACTTTAGGCTAGATACTCTTATGTCCTTAGAATTTCAAATGAGCATAGTAGTTAATAATCTGGCTAATGAATTAGAGGGAAGGGGCAGAATACTCATGTACAAACTAAGGATAGTATCCCGTGGTAAGTACCTCTGATGATGTTCCGGATCTCGCGGGCAAAATACTCACGTATGATTTCGGGGGTAAGACCTTGTGAAAAAATACCTCTGATGATGTCCGTTGGTAAGTTAGGTAAAAGTAACCAATTATGAAAAAAAAAAAAGAAGAAAAAAATTAAAAAAAGAAATGAGAAAATGGAAAAAAAATGAGAAAAGAAAAGAAAAGAGAAAAATGTTAGTTTAGAGAATAAATGCTCAAGAATTTGCATATAAATAAATAGTTATTCTTTGGACATCTTAGTATCTAGTTTAAGGGGGGTTGGAGAAAATATATAAATTTAAATCAGTATTACCCTTTGCTTTGACTGAATATGATTCGGTAAGAGGTTGAACTAGAGCTTTCTTTAGTGGGATCCATAGGCGACTGAACTTATATCTGGTAATTTTATAAACACATGGGGGCGAAAGAAAAGGTTGGTGGTTGGGTTTAATCCGATAGAAATATCGGCAATCGTAGTTAGTATGTTAGTACGTTATGGAATGTGGAATTGTATGGTGGCTGTTAAATTTTGAAATGTTAAATGTTTAGAAGTCAATTTCCTGGTTGTGATTCCATTGCAGTATTTTTTGAGGACGAAAAAAGAGTCAGTGTGGGGATGTTTGATGTGTTGCAAACACATCCCATTTCCAGTGTCTTTTATGTTTATATTTGAGTCAAATTGAGTCGGTTTGCATTTGTTTTAGTTGTTTCTAGTTAGGTTTGAGTCTTTGGGTCGTGTTTATGTGTTTTACATGTTTTGTAGGTTTTTAATAAAATCCCGAGCCATGAGGGAAAGTTGGAAATAAAAGAAGAAAACAATGTAGAAGAGCTGAACAAGCAGTCCCAGGCGTATCGCCTGGGACCTTACCTTTGTCGCGCGATACGCGTGGAGTCAGCAGGTCAACGGGAGCCGTAAGTCGGTTTAACCGACTAATTTGTCGCGGCATGGCCCTTAGGCGTATCGCCTAGCAACAAGGCACCTCCAAGCGATACGCTTGGAGGTCTAAAACCCGCAAAAGAAGCAATTAACTTATAAATTCGAGTTTTAGGGTTTTATTTGGCATTCTCGATTGGTAGACGAATTCCAGAGCGACTTAGGGCAATTTTCAAAGGAGAAGAGAGCTGGGATCAAGGAGGAGCATCGAGAGACCAAGATTGCATTGCAATTCGCTATCCGGTTCTTTCGATTACTTCGTTTTCATTAATTGCTATCATGTATTTGAATCAAGTTTCAGAGTTTATTATGTTTATTGTTCAGATCATGATTGTAGGCTAAACTAATTATGCCATCTAGACCGTTTTGATGAGTAATTGATATCTTGACTTTATTCTCGGTTTTGACTAGTTGATTGATGTTACGATTCTATTAAATTCCAATGATTGCCATGGTTGATGCATGTGTGTGTTATGAGCAGATTATTAATTGATTGTTGATGCTTAATTTACCCGCGAATGTCTTTCGGTTTAGGTAGATTAGCTAAAGTAGTTGACTTTAGGGTTAATTGCTATAGTGTAGTTAGGGTTTCCATGACTATTGCATTGATAGTTAGTTGGTAATTTGATTGTAATGTGCTGCCTTTTCTGAGACTCACAAGGTAAAGAATTGTCGGGTAGTTGGGGTGGTTAGAATTCTAGGGTTGCATTGTCTCAAAAGGAAGTGTCCTAGGGTTTTGATTATCTTGGTATTCCGTGTCGGTCATAGTAGTTATTGGTAGCTCCTGTTAGGTCTAAGGTGCCCGAGATTAGGTTCAGAGGTGGTTAGGTCTAATTGAGGTAGGAAGTACTCAAAAGGTGAACTCATGTTCGAGCGTTAGAATCGTTGTCTAGGAAGGACTTAAAAGGTGAACTAGCCACCATCAGAATAGTTAGAGCCGAGGTAAAGTTAAGTGTCGATTGCGAGTCTAGGTCTAGGTGGTATATTTCCCTCTCATTTGAATTCCCCAAGGTATTCTGCGTTTGTCTATTTGTTCGTTGCTTAGTTCAAGTTAGTTAAATCTTAATCTCAATCAAAAACCCAAAATTACTCAGTATTTCCATTTTCTAGGTCTAGGCTAGAGTCTTGTTTTCGTAGTGTCCTAGGTTCGATATTCCGGTCTTACCTTAGCTTTACTATAATCCGATAGGTTCACTGCCTTAGGGTTCGGTTCGGTTTAGGTTATTTCGGTAAAATTAGGTGTGTTTTAGGTCTAGATTTAGGTCTCTTTTATTAGTGTTTTTAGTGTTGTTCCGAGCACATCAGTGCATCGGCTCGCTCAGTCCTCTCACCCAACTCAAATAAATCCTTGAGCTTACGAATGATGTCATAAGCAGACATCCCCATGAAATTGTACCGATAATCCTGAGTCATGCTAGATAACATCAGGTCAGTGACGTCCTTATCATCGTCAGTATGCTTTTGGAGCTCAGACCGTGAGTTCTCATTTAACGAGTAAGATGGAATACTCGCGATCGGTCGGTCAATGACATAGAGTTTCCCGAAGAGCCTTAAAAGGTTCCTCAGGGTAGTCTGCCATGCGAGAAAGCCAATCTCAGTGAAGGGGTCGAGTTGTACCAATGAACTTAATGGAGGTGATTTTTCTTTAGCCTTCTGAAATAAGCAAAGTAGATTTAATCAGTATTTTCGATGTTTTATATTTCTTTAAAATAAGTTGGTAAAGTTTATTTTAAGAAATCAAGAATTCGTTTAGACGATATTACTTGAGACCGCCAAATGAGCCTCAGGAGCAAAGCCGTGTAAACAGATTGACAACGGTATGAGACTCCTATATACATACAATTGTATTTTGCGATACGTTAGCCTCATCTGTGCCCACTTTAGCAATATACATCCATGGCGCGGTGTTGAAATACTCCAACACCACGAACATATACGTCTAAAGCGATAGTAATCATAAATGGTCGAAGTGATGACACGGTGTTGAAATACTCCAATGTCCTCACCTTAGAAGGTACCCTCGGCACCAACTGCGGTGTTGAAATACTCCAACACTGATGCTCCGATAAATACGTTCCAAGTTCGACTTGAAATAGGATGGCACGAACTATCAGTTTTAAGAATTACCAAATAGGGATATTAATTACTTTTAATATTTAATTACCGTCAGACACGAACGATAAAACCCTATCACCACTCGGGACTAGTAAATTAATTTAACCTAATTAAAATTACTAAGTTGTCGCGAATGGAATATTGTGTGTTAAACGGAATAAGGTCTTGATCTCGCTCGAGCCATACAAGCGAGATCATGAGGGACATATTTAATCTAAAATTAAATACAACAAACGGTGAACAACCAAGGAGGCAACCCTGTGCGTTCTTGGATCTGATTCAGCTCCCGCTGGCTTCGACATCCCTCCGGCGTGTGTCCAGTCTTCGAGTCTTGGTTTTTACAAAATTTAAAATTACAACAATTGTAACCTAGCTCTAAAATTTGTACAACTTTGAAACCCTAAAACCGGGTCCAATAAACCAAAATTCGAAAAACATAAATGGGCCAAAACATTTGGGCCAACCAGAGAAAAATAAACACGCCACGACATAGACAATTATGCAATTTAAAATTAGGGTTCGGCCGGTAACACACAATAATAGAATTTATATAGAATTAAAATAAATAAATACATTAATTCTAATTCGTAATTTGGATTTAAGTCAAAATTGCAAACTACCGGTTATGAAAAGACCGGTTCTGGTTTGCGCGCGGTGATAATGGCTCTGATACCACTGTTGGGATTTACAGTGGAAATCCGGGTGACCGATTTCAATTTTTTATTAAAACTGATTTAATAAATAAATTAATACTAGATTAATTTAGCAGCGGAAACGATTTAATTCGAAACACGCGGACGCAACTGTAACAGGATCAATCACCGTACACGACAAACACATAAAAAATTTATAAATAAATAAATTAAATATCTAAACGATTTAGATATACCTTGGCGGGATCCGAGCAACCGCTCGAGACACCCGGATTCAACGGGCTCGCGCTAGGACAAACTGAGACTTCTGACTCGAACCTGCGAGACAGGTCATCGACGGCGGCAGCGGCGGCCATAGGCGGTGGCGGCGGCGGTGGTAGGGTTACCACGGGTGGTGGTGACAAAACTTCTTTCACCGGGATAGCAACCGGAACAGTCCCGACGAAGATCTCGTCACCAGTGACCGGCGGTGACACGGTGGCGGTAGCCGACGGGTACAAGGGTGCGGGCCACGTGGAGGGGACCGGACGCGGTGGCCTCGGCTGCGCCGGTAACGCGAGGACCACCGGCCGGCGGTCGCGCGACGGGGCTGTGGAGGCAGCGGCGCTGTGGAGGCAGCGGCGGCGGTTGCGGCTTGAGTTGCGGTGACGGCTCAGGCTGCAGCTTCGGCTCGGGCTACGACTGCTTCGTTTTCGAGGCGGGCGCAGATGCTGGCAAGACGGGGATCCATCAGAAATCGCAAGGGATTGCGGTGGTGGTGGTGGCGCCGATCGGAGGCGGACGACGGCTAGGGAGCCGGCTGGGGTTACGGCGCAGAGAGAGAGAGAGATTGGAGATTAGGGTTTTCTTTTGACTTGTTTTTCAATCTACCTCTCTCTCCCATATTTAATTAAAAATCGCGGACCGGGGCTCTGATGGACTGGGCCCGGTCGCGATTTCCTTTAATCCACTAAACTGATCAGTCTGTTAATCCGGTAACAACTGATCAGTCCGTCTATTTATTTCACGAGCAATTTTTGCCGAAATAGTTTTGTCGTTTTAAATAAATAATTAATATTTATTTAATTAACCATTTAGTTTGTTTAATACTAATTAACAATTAATTAGATTTAATAGTCTGTTGACCCGGGTGTAACTCTTACCGGTCAATATCGGTCGGGTTCGTTAATTCGTCGGGTCAGGACACCCTGTTTCCAACAAAATTATGTCGTTTTGATGAGTTTCACATCTAAGTTAGATGTCTTAAAGTGTTCACAACCCATTCCCTATTTCCAACCCCATCCCTACACTATAAAGAAAACCATCTGAAAAGCTTCTCTATCTCATTTCCCATCCACATACCCTATCCCTATATACTTAGAGGAAACCCAACCTACATGTTTGATGTGTACTATTCTTCTCCATATTTAACCAACAACAACCATACCCAGTAAAGTCCCACCAAAAGCAAAAACTATTGGTAGGGTCTGGGAAGGGTGGAATGTAGGCAGCCTTACCTCCGTCGTAAACAATAGAGATGCTGATTCCAAGGAGACCCTCGACTCCGACACACCATAAGAAGCAAAATCGAAAAGAAAGTGATGAACACGCAAAAGACAAGGACGAAAAGGAAAATCATAAGTAAAAACCCAAGAAAACAGGGAGCCAAACCCACACACAAAAGGAAAATAATGATAAATAAAAAATATATAAAATAAAATACATAGAAATAAACAACTAAAAAGAATCGAATAATAATTAAAAAAAATACAAGTATAAAAGTCAATCCCAAAAAAAATACCTAAAAAATAATAATAAATAAATAAATAAATAATAAAAAATAAATAAAATAAATAAATAAATAAATATATAAAATAAATAAATAAATAAAATAAAAATAATAAATAAATAAATAAATAAATAAATAATAATAATAAACAAAATACAAAAAGAAAGAAAAATAATAATAATAAATAAATACAAAACATGGTGCTAGATCCTACCCCTATCTCCTCTAAGCTTCCTTCCATATCTGTTAACTAATATTATTTTTAAGTGAATATGAGTGGTAGAGAGAAAATAGAATAGATAGTAAAATAAAGAAACATTATTAAATTGAATAGGTATAGATATAAGGCATGAGATGTGAAGAATTCTAGAAAATGTTGTGTAGAATTTTTTAATGAAATTATAGGGATCCGGATAATTAAAAGGTTGTAAATGTTCTAATAAGAGCCTATTTTCACTTTCTCCCTATCAAAATATTATTTTTTTCTCATTCTTTTACATGAAAGGATCTTTATATGATCAAGTTTCATTAAATTGGAAGCTTTATAAGATTGAAAACTCTAGTATTCTTTTTCCATATAGTTGTGAAAGAGTTTGCAAGACATAAAAAGATGCTGGTACTACATCTACTCTGTCTGCAGGTTGTCTCAAGTAAAGGAAAGCTCATATTTTATGTACTTAGTGCCACGTGTCAACTGTTGATTGGAATGTCTTACTTTTCTCCTTACCTCTCCTACGTTGGTTGGAATCTTGAATGGTCACAAACATTTGACACGCGTCAGATTCAAATTAAAATCGACGGTCCATATAAATACATTCCGTTCGGGTACCCAATTGCTTTGCTGGGTCAATTACAAATATTCCTTATTTTTTTCTTCACTGAGATAAATCCAAAAATTCATAAATATTAACCTATTACTAAATTAGATTATATAAAGACACCAACTCTCAGGTACCAGACTTCTTAATGGTAGATAAAATAAGTTGAATAAGATTTAATAAACTTGATGCAGCGTTGCTGATTAGGCCCATCATTTGATTACTTATAGTATGGGGTATACATGGTGTGATGTGGTGTGTGATATTAGGTTATTTTTGTATTAGGTTTGTAACTCGTATGTCACACGGGGACGTATAAGTAAGCATAAACAATATATATATATACAAGGACAAGATCATTTAAGAACCAATTGGGTTTTAAACTTTTTAGAACCATTCTAAGTCACTAGTTTATATATATGGAAAACCCCTCATGAATTATAGTGATCCCCACCTGAAATTAGTGGTTGAGATTTGGTTCTCAAAAGTTATCAAAACAAAAAGTTCTAATTTGAACCTAACCATATATATATATATATATATATATATATATATATATATATATATATATATAGGGAGAGGATCATTTGAGAACTAATTTGATTTGAGAACTAAAAAGAACTAATATGAGCCACATGTTTATTACATGTATCCCCCCTCCCATGAATTGTAGTGGTCCCCAACTGAAATTAGTGGTGGAGATTTAGTTCTCAAAAGTTCTCAAAACAAAAAGTTCTCATTTGAACCTAACCCTATATATATATATATATATATATATATATATATATATATATAGGGTGAGGTTCATTGTAGACACTTTCGCATGTAAAATAGCTCTTTTTCACATGTGAAAGTTTCTAATTAATGAGAAAAAAAAGAAAAAAAAAATTAATCACAACCATTAGATCAAGAGATCTAATGGTGAAAAAGGGTGTCTACCTGTCTACACTTATGAGGGTGTCTACAATGAACTTTTCACTATATATATATAGGTAAAAAATCCGTGTAGACCCCTTATTTTTTGTAGACCCCGTAGACCCCTTATAAAACTCAATAAAACTCACTAAAAATAAACTCAGTTTTGTTAATTTAGTTTTTTTTTATTTGCGATAAGCTTTTAAGAACAAAAAAAAGACAATTAAAAAAAAGAAAAACGAAAAACATTAAAAATTGAACATTTTAAGACAATGAGTTTTAAAATAATGAGTTTTAAACGCAACACTGAGTTTTATTGAGTTTATTGAGTTTTAAACTCATTGATTTTTAAAACTCATTATCTTAAAATGTTCAATTTTTAATGTTTTTCGTTTTTCTTTTTTTTTAATTGTCTTTTTTTTTCTTAAAAGCTTATCGCAAATAAAAAAAAACTGAGTTTTATTTTTAGTGAGTTTTAATGAGTTTTATAAGGGGTGTACGGGGTCTACAAAAAATAAGGGGTCTACACGGATCTTTTACCTGTATATATATATATATATATATATAGTGAAAAGTTCATTGTAGACACCCTCATAAGTGTAGACATGTAGACACCCTATTTCACCATTAGATCTCTTGATCTAGTGGTTGTGATAATTTCATTTTTTCCTTTTTTTTCCTTTTTCTAATTGTTCAGAGCATTTCACATGTGAAAAAGAGCTATTTCACATGTGAAAGTGTCTACAATGAACCTCACCCTATATATATATATATATATATATATATATATATATATATATATAATATAGGGTCGCGCCCAAACGAGAACTAAAAAAATGCGAGAACTGCGAGAACCAATATCAACCTCACATTTTAAAATAACATATTTTAATTGTTTAATTAGAAAAATATGGTTAAAGGGTAAAACAGGAAGTTCTTATAATTTCTAAAATTTACGTCCCTAATTCTCGGCTTTTTTTTTTTTTTTTTTTTTTTTGAACAGCGAAGATTAGATTAAAAGCTAGCAAAAGAAGCTAGCGAGAACACAGTACATAATGCAAAATGAACAGGAAATAACATAGAGACTACTGGATTGAAGGTCCAGCAGCGAAACGCCAAGCTAACATTCTAAAATCTAAATGACAAATGTAAAGTTGCACCAGTCTCTCCATTCAATCTTGTGTTTTGCTCTGTTGCTGATCCATAGATGCGATAGTGACTTGATTTCGCCAAGTAGTTGTTCCGGCGATTTAGTGATTCCATCATGGACTTTACCATTTCTTGCCAACCAAATGCACCACATACTTACCATCATGACCGCTTGAATTAGTTTTTTCCTCTTCTCTCCCCCATGAATAGTCTTATGATATTCAACCAAATCTGAGGCAGAGAAAGCAAAAATAGGGAGAGTTTTAAGCCATCCAGATAGGAGTAGCCAAACCTCATTAGTCCAACTGCATTCGGTAAAGACATGCTCATGGGTCTCCGGATGTTCTTCACATAGGGGGCAGTCTGTTTTTTGAACTTGGATTCCCCTACTTGATAATGCAGATAGGGTAGGTATGCAACCTTTTAGAGTTCGCCATGTGTGAATATTCACCTTTAACGGTATCCAATTATTCCATTTGAAGGTTGGAAGTACCTCATCCACCATATTTGAATTTAGTATGTTACGAATGAAGCTCGAATGGAAGTCAGCACCTTTAATCACGTAATCTCTTGCACGTTTTTAGAATTCACATTTAACTTATTACACTTCAACTTAAATTCATTAAATGTAAATTAAATTCAAATTCAAATTAAATCTAAGTATCAAACTTAAAACATGGACTTTTTTATAATTGTTTTAGAATTTAAAAAGTTTATAGTTTTATATAAAAAAGTGTGTTAATTTAGAAAGTTAAATTTGGGGTTTATAATAAAAAAAGAAGTATGTTAGTTTTATTTTTGAGTTACATTTATCAAACAATAACTTTATACCATCTAATTAATTATGTGGTTGTATTAGTTGTTGAACATCTAGTAGTAATTTTATGTAAACTTGGAAGTTTTTTAAATTATCATAAACAACATTAATAATGCATTTTGACCATGTACTATGCATATATGTAGAGATGTAAAAAAATCAATTTTACTTGAGAACCCAACTTGACCCGCAGGTTTGATATCAGTTTTCAATTCTAACATGGTTTCAATACTATATAAACCAACCTGGACCATTTAAACCGGCATGTAAAATCCATTTATTTGGGTATATATTTTTCTATCAAAAGTAACTTATCTTAGAGGTATTAGTATACTGGAGAATAATGTTTACTAATACATACGATGTTATTTATGCAATAATGCATCTGGTGATTTTTTTTCATTAATGCATCTAATCCTTATTTGCACTAATGCATATAACCATTTTGTGTCTTAGTGCACGCTTCGTGCGACTGAACGCATATATGAAGCAATACATATTTAAACAATTTCATATATGCACTCATGCATATGATCACTTATGCCCGTGTGCTTTTTCGCATATGTGCATTACTGCATATTGCATATGTACCACAATATTCATCTATGCACAAACAAACAAACAAGATATTAAAATGTATATATTGGTTAAGAACATAAACATATGTTGAATGATCAATTCAAATTACAAGCAAGAAAGGGGAAAATAAATATTAGTAACCGGACATTACACCTTTACTAATATTCATCTCAAAATAGACAAATCTAAACACCTCAAATACAAAGCCTAAACCAACTATCTAAACCAAAGTTATATAAAATGTCAAGACAATACAACCGATTACTACAATTCCAAATAGCCTTTCAAAAAAAATCCATTTCCATAAACCAAAAACCTATCTCATAAAGCATCATAATACAAAGCCCATCTCATTGCTTCACGCAAGACTTCATCCTTGTGTACGTTTATGTCTGAAAGTAGGAGTTTGGAAGTGTATTTGTACCTTTAACTTTCTGATTTCCGTTGCTTGCTTCCCTTCAGGCTTGAATCCGCAATCCCATGTTTGTTCAGTTTTCTCCCTTGTACGATTCCATGTGTAATCCCTTTTTCTTTGTGATATCCTGCTAACCGTGGAAATTTTAAGCTTATGCCAAAATTCTACTAAGTCTTCCAAGTGAACATCACACGGGAAAACATCATTCCTGTTTCTTATCCAGCTTGCATACTTGCATAACATTAATTACATAAATAGAACTTCGAAGCCAATGATACCTTAAATCTAGAACTAAAACAAGAAGAAAAAACACACTCAAAAAAAATATTTGATAAATTGGAAAAAAGAAAGAACAAAAACATGAATTTGATAACTTACCCCTTTTTTGATAAATTGCAAATCACCGAATGCATCAAATGTACAATCGCAAATTAAATCAAAACATGAAAGGTTCAACTCTAGATTTGTCGCATAATGATAATAAACGTATAAAGTTTGGTGAATCAGTGTAAGATTTAGGCTGTGTTTGGCGCGTCATAAGCTAGCTTATAAGCTAGCTTATCAGCTAGCTTATAAGCAAGCTTTTTGATGTTACCAAACGGGGCTTTTTTAATAAGCTAGCTTTTTTTAAAAGCCCCGTTTGGTAACGTCAAACAGCTAGCTTATAAGCTAGCTTTTGAAAAGCTAGTTGGAGTAGCTTTTCAACTAGTTTTTATAATATTTCCAATTTTACCCTTCCCTAACTTATAAATAAATATCTTTATTTACATTTATGACATGTACTTTTATGTCATTTTATATTTTAAGCTAGTTTATCAGCTAGTTTTTACCAAACGTTATTTTTTATCAGCTAGCTTATAATTTATCAGCTAGCAGCTAGCTTATCAGCTAGCAGCTAGCTTTTCAGATAGTGCGCCAAACACAGCCTTAGAGTCTAGATCGGAAAAGGAAGCATAACTCGGCATGATTCTGGATCGGCATAAATGATACCCAGGTAGTGTTCCATCCAAACCCACTGTAAAAGAAAACAATCACCATAAAAAGGTCAAATTTTGACTTTTTCAATTTGAGATCTCTAGCCAATTAACATCAACATTGACAGTAAATAACCTCACTTTCTAGACAAACTGAAAACACAAAAGCAAAAATACGAACATTTATGATTTATAAAACAGAAGTCAAGAGCAATCCCCGTAAAAGACTTGTGGGTTCATATAAAAACACAGACCATCATGAACCAAAAATAAACGAACTTAAAGATATAATTACCATCACCATCAAATACCGGCATGCCAGAGCAATCCCCGTCTTCCTCACCCTCAAAATCACTGTTCTTCATCATCATCAGGTTCCGATTTCGTGGATGAACTGAAATTCATTTGTTCCTCTAAATCGCAATCGTGAATTGGATCATCTAATGAACCTTGATTTCTGTGTTCCATAGGATTTAGATAAATTCAGAGAAAGAAATTGAAAATTTACCTCATATAAACATATTAAACGAAAGGAAATACCATCTCCGTCTGCTATCGGAACATCATCTGTACCGCCAATTTTTATTTTTGAACGGCAAATTTGGATCACTGACGGGGGCATTACCCACCCACCCGATCATCTCCAATCATCATTAGGAGGAAACTCACCATAGATGAGAAAACCCCCTGGCCCAGCCTGTAACCCCCATTTATTTATTTTTTGTTACAAGTGGGACTTGAACCCAAGACCTCCCCATTATAATGTCTTGGGTACCTCCCCCTAGCCAATTGGGCTAGAGATCATTGGTCATCCGTACCGCCAATTGCATCATCATCAAGTATACGATCGTCGTCATCTATGAGTTCATCATCATTAGGTACAAGAAATTCTGATGATGAATTGAAATTGGGGTCTTCCTCGGGTGCGCAATCATTATTTCCATGGATTATTGCTTGTATCTCTGATTCATCCATCGCAATTTGATTCATAACGATGTATAATACATAGAAGTCGATGGTTATACGATACCCAAATTTGAATATACGGTTACCATATTTTAAGGAATCGATAAATTCAAATTTTGGGCAAATTACAAATATACCCTTTTTTATAATAAAATAACTAAAAATAAAAATGAAAAAAATATGTGGGTTCAAAATAGTTCTCGCAGTTCTCGTAATTTTTTAGTTCTTGTTTGAGCGTCAACCTATATATATATATATATATATATATATATATATATATATATATAGAGGAAGATGATCATTTGAGAACCAATTTGGTTTGAGAACTTTTGAGAACCATTCTGAACCACTAGTTATCTATAGGAAATCCCCCCATGAATTTGAGTGGTCCCCCCATGAAAATTAGTGGCCCAGAATGATTCTCAAAAGTTCTCAAAAGCAATTGGTTCTCATTTGAACCTAACCCTATATATATATATATATATATATAGGGTTTGGTTCAAATGAGAACTTTTTCTTTTAAGAACTTTTAAGAACCATTTCTGAGCCACTAATTTTCAGGGGGAAGCATTCAAATTCATGGGGGGGATTTCCATATATATAAAATAGTGGCTTAGAATGGTTCTCAAAAGTTCTCAAACCCAATTGGTTCTCAAATGATCCTCTCCATATATATATATATATATATATATATATATATATATATATATATATATATATAGGGTTAGGTTCAAATGAGAACTTTTTTCTTTGAGAACTTTTGAGAACCATTCTGAGCCACTAATTTTCAAGGGGGAAGCATTCAAATTCATGGGGGGGATTTCCTTATATATAACTTGTGGCTCAGAATGGTTTTCAAAAGTTCTCAAACCCAATTGGTTCTCAAATGATCCTCTTCCTATATATATATATATATATATGAATTGTAGTGGTCCCCCCCCCCCCTGAAATTTGTGGTTGAGATTTAATTCTCAAAAGTTCTCAAAATAAAAAGTTCTCATTTGAACCTAACCCTATATATATATATAAAAGATCCGTGTAGACCCCTTATTTTTTGTAGACCCCGTAGACCCCTTATAAAACTCAATAAAACTCACTAAAAATAAAACTCGGTTTTGTTAATTTAGTTTTTTTTATTTGCGATAAGCTTTTAAGAACAAAAAAAGACAATTAAAAAAAAAGAAAAACGAAAAACATAAAAAATTGAACATTTTAAGACAATGAGTTTTAAAAATCAATGAGTTTAAAACTCAATAAACTCGATAAAACTCAGTGTTGCGTTTAAAACTCATTATTTTAAAACTCATTTTCTTAAAATGTTAGATTTTTAATGTTTTTTGTTTTTTTTTAAATTTATTTATTTATTTGTTTGGTTCTTAAAAGCTTATCGTGATAAAAAAAAACCAAATTTACAACACTGAGTTTTATTTTTATTGAGTTTTATAGGGTCTACGGGGTCTACAAAATTTAAGGGGTCTACACGGAACCTTTCCCTATATATATATATATATATATATATATATATATATATATAGGGTTAGGATCCTGCGAAAACACATCTTTTTGTGAAAACTGCGAAAACACATATTAAAACTCACGTAACTTTTTCATACATTAACGATTTTTCATAAAATTTGCGCCAAAAGTCTTAGAATTACGTTATCTTTAAATCTGGAGCAAAATATTAAAAAAAACTGAACGTTTTTTTTCCCGTGTGATGCACATGTGCATCATATAATTAAAAAAAAGTTATAAAATGCTATTTTTTCTTTAAATCTAAAGATAACACAACTATAAGATTTAGGGTGCAATTTCTTTTTAAACTATTAATGTATATCACATGTATGAGCGTTTTTTTTTTGTATGATGCACATGTGCATCATTCAATAAAAACGCAAAAAAATGATGAAAATATATTGCATATGGTGCGACTAAGAAAAAAAAATATTAACTCATACTAAAAGTATGAGTTATTTTTGTGATGCACATGTGCACCACACAAAAAAATATTTAAAAAAAAATAAAAAAGCGTTAAGTTTTTTAAAACTTTTATAGGATTAAAGATTATATAATTTTAAGACTTTTGGTGCAAATTTTTTTAAAAAATATTAACGTATGAAAAAGTTATGTAGGTTTTAAGATTTGTTTACGCAGTTCTCACAAAAAAAGGGGTGTTTTCGCAGGATCCTTCCCCTATATATATATATATATATATATAGGGTAAGGTTAGTATGCAAACCTCATCTAGTTGGGGAAACTATACAAACCCATCCAAGGGCCACAAATCAATCACATCATCAACATGTCTTATACCCATAAGGGCTTTATTGTGACAAACGGCAAATTCAGGTGATTTTCTAGACGAACATGAACAATTATTTATATCATTATCCATCCGCCAGTTGCAAATCCCCTAATTTCTCTCTCGTTACAAACCGAAACCCCATATATCACGACCCTCTCAAACCCTTCCTCATTATCACGGATTGCAACCTCTTGGCTCCCTCTCTTCTTCGATCATCACAGGGTGGAATCTGCTGTGCTACCGGAGCTTGAAGACCAGGAAGTCGCTCCGCCACCGTGACACGAGCTAACAATCTCGAGAGCACTCAACATCAACCGTAGGTGAGCTTCCTCGACATCGAGTTGTTCGTTATGATTTCTTTTGTTCTTTTCTCAGATTCGGGACATTAATTCACGTATTGTGCAAACACAATCTGTGAGTTATGTTTTGTTATATACGATTCGTGTTTTGAATGTTCGAAATCTACCGAGTGGTGCTCGCTAATAATCTCAACCGTAATCTAAAAATCATGTGTATGCTTGGGTGAAAATAACAGTGAATTGATCGAATGGTTTTATGCTACGAATATCAGTTGTATGCGTATCCTTGGAAGTTTCAAAAACCTGCAACTTATGTATATATATGTATGTCGGTTAGTTAGGGGGTGGGATGAGGGAGACTTGGTATTATGGGGAAGAAACACTCATTCTTATGTTATTAAATATAATATGATCTGAAGTATAACATTAAGTCAGAAACTGGTCTAGTGGTTATGACTTTGTATTGCGACCGGGTGTCCCAGGTTCGAATCCAACCCACTGCGACTTTCATTCCTTTTTAAGTTTTATGCCTTTAGTAAGGAGATGGCACCAGTATGCAAAAAGTTAAGTAAATTAGGGGCTGCATTAGAACAACAAGATCGGAAACTGCCCTGGTGGTTAAGGTGCATGCGTGGAAACAGGGGGGTCACGGGTTCAAGTCCAGCGCCCAACACTTTCTTATATTTTTAATTCTGTTTCATAAGGCCCTCCCTCACATCTCATGTAGTGTTCTAATAATGTATGTGTTACATGATGTTTCCATGAAAAGTGTTACATTTGATGTAAAGCATGACACATAAAATATATAGCTACACTTTTAGATTTTGTTTATATAACTTGTATATATTTATTTCACTTAATAATTTAATGGCACCGCAACATACCTTGCATGTTAAATAGATCACGTAATTGTGGGATATTAGAAGTCTCGTTATTTAAATTAGATCATTAAATATTACATGAGTATCTAATACATTTAGGCGGAACCTCGCTGGGAATATGGTTGGTAAATTTAAGAAATTGTTAACGTGCGTGTTTGGTGAACATGGTTATTTTAGGAAACCTTGTGTTGTGTATGTCTAAACTGTGAAGCCGTGTGTGCTTTCTGTTAATCGCTTTACAATCAAGTTAGGATGCATGCTAGAAATTCATAATGTGTGCTTACTTGTTGCTTGCCATTTATGAGAAACATGCTATATATGGAAACTTTCAGAATTTCAAAGTTAATAAACACGCAAACACATCAGTTAATGAGTCACCAACGTGTCGTCGAGGTCGATTGAGTCGGTCTCGTTGTTCATTCACTGTAGTCTTACACGTTCACGAACATATAGGTGATTCGTAGGAATTCATCAACAATTTTATTTGAACTTTCTTGCCGAGCTCCCAAAATTGAGTTCTCGAACATTTTCTCTAAGTATTTCAGTTAGAGAAAGGACCATGCTACAAACATTCTGGTAATATAATTGTATTGGCCGACCACGTATGTGCACACATAACACAAATTACAAGTCCTTACATCTTGAACCGTTAGTTTATTGGAAAGCGAGGTAATCTTTGGTAGTACTACTGGGTTTGACAAACCCCGCCCGCGTTAGTAGCTCTAACTCGACTGGATGTCGAACGGGTGTAAAATTTGCCTAGACAGTATCATCATCGTCCGTGTTAGGCGATGGTGGAAGGCATTACAAACACAAACAGTCACGCTTCGGTTGCGAACCACATAGTGATAGTGTTATTGGCCTTGCTAGCTACAATTACTATTATGATTACCATGACACAAACATGTTACAAACATTTATTTTTCTTGCATTGAAATTTATGAACTCACCATCCTTGCGCTGACCCACATAGCATGTCTTTCGCAGGTCTTTGAGGTACGAGCACACTAGGACGCACTTTGCATGAAAGTTGAACATTTTCATTTGCATTTCCACTTTTACGTTTGAGTTTATTTTTTTGTGGTTGGTTTAAGGGCGCGTGTTTTGCGCAACACTTTAACTTACCTTTACGCTTCCGTATTTCTTAAACTATTTTAGTGTTGTTGCATGGTTTGGTATGACTAATGACTCGGATCATGGTTTGTCACACGCCTCGCGGTATAAACCCCGCACGTGGATATTTGAGGGTGTGACATTTATAGTCTTTTCATCAACATAAGAGCAAAAAGGAGATCTCATGTGTGTCTGCCACATTGTCGAGCAGAAGAAAGCAAGCATGTTGCTTGTAATTTTTCCTTTCTACTTTATATGTACTTTGTGTACTATATTACTTATTAATATTTGCATTAATATCATCTTTTTCAATGCAAATAATATGAGTTTATTTTCAATGCACACTTTAACTATAATAACTAATTAAAATTTCTAAATAATTGGTACTTTATGTTATTAGATTAGTTAATTAATTTATAATTAATTTTTTTGCTTGTAATTTTTCCTTTCTACTTTATATGTACTTTGTGTACTATATTACTTATTAATATTTGCATTAATATCATCTTTTTCAATGCAAATAATATGAGTTTATTTTCAATGCACACTTTAACTATAATAACTAATTAAAATTTCTAAATAATTGGTACTTTATGTTATTAGATTAGTTAATTAATTTATAATTAATTTTTTTGCTTGTAATTTTTCCTTTCTACTTTATATGTACTTTGTGTACTATATTACTTATTAATATTTGCATTAATATCATCTTTTTCAATGCAAATAATATGAGTTTATTTTCAATGCACACTTTAACTATAATAACTAATTAAAATTTTTAAATAATTGGTACTTTATGTTATTAGATTAGTTAAATAATTTATAATTAATTTTTTTTCTATATATAAACGATTTATGTTTTGTTTTTTATGATTTACAAAGTGTTTTGATTTTATTTATTGGTGGTATATTATAAGTAAATAAGTATGAATATTGTTGTCGTACTTTTTTCTCTTGTATTTTTCTTCTATAACGTTTCAGTCAAGTTACATACGTAAAAAAATATTATTGTTATTAAACATTCAGCTCACAGCATATTCCAAAGGAATGATACATATGTAAAATTATATACGTAACATAATTAAACTAACATCATAGAGACTGTCACACCCCAACCAACGGCGGAAACGTTGGGGCACGATGATTGTCCAGATGCTCATGACAACTAGATAGTTACCAAGTTTAAACATGCCATTCATTATTGATATACAAATATTGTCATAAAATACAATCCAAATAAATATAAACAAATCATGATACTAATTATTAATTTTAAGGTCATTCTAGGTCCATAAGCAAGCCCTAAGTGTCATAACTGCAACTTCAGTCATTTCCTGCAACACGTACAACATATAAAGTCAACTACTAGAGTTGGTGAGTAAACATAGGTTTTAAATAGCATAAGTAAAAAAAATAACGATTCATGTGACAAGTGAAATTCATAGATTATGTGTAACATGTTATAAAGGTGTTGTGTAACCAAACCTAGACATTTAGGGAATCAATCACCCATTGAAAATAAGAATACATTTTCAATATAGTGGGTGGGTTGTCGACCAATAGCTATTATTGACCCATAGGCTCCCAAACAATCGTTAATGGTACACAAGCGATTAATGACTAGCGACAAGCGAATACAACATATAGATTCAACACGTATTACATATCAAGAATACACATGCACAACATGGGATCGCATAGTAATGTAGATAGAATAATGATTAAAGATTTTAGAATAAGATACAATGTTGCACCCCAAATAATGAAAACGAAAACGGGGCTATGATTACTCACCTGATAGCAAATCACTAAGCGAGAAGATCGCGAACGCGAGGAACGAAGCTAACCCTGATGAAAACCTAACGATTCGAAAGACCGAATAATTGACTAAAACGATCGAAAGTTGATTTAAATGATTAATGGATTAATTGGGGAATTTATTAACTATTTATTATTAAAAACACTTTATTTAATTATTAATATTACCAAAAGACCCGTTCGTGAACAAAATACCACTTTTGACAACTATTCAATGTTTATGGTTAAAATTGCAATTTTATAAACTTAGGGGCCCATTATGTCAATTTAACAAAGTCATGAGAATATAAATTTCCAGAATTTAAGATTCAATTTATAATTATTAAAAAGTTAATTCAGAACAGAAAATTTCACATCTTTGTTCTAATTACACTTTTTACCCTTAACTTTCAAAAAATACATAAATGGCCCAAAAGTTACAAAAGTGTACATCGGTCGAACTTAGACTTATCCAGCCCTTATTATATGTTCATTAGTATCCCAAAAACATGTTGGTATGTTCCGTTTATTTAAAAAGTACTAGAAGAGCAAGTTATGCGTGAAAACACTTACTTTAAAGGGTCATAACGCGTGTCTTTTAGGTTTTTGATAAAAATCTAATTTTGATAGTTTGTAAACATCATAATATACTTATACAACTTATCAAAATAGATTAGAACCATTGATTACATGTATTGGTGATCTTTAGTAGTTTTCCCCAATTAAAAAGGCGTAGGTAAAGGTTGACTTTTAATATAGACGAGTTTTGATAAAATCCAGCAATGGGGTATTAAAATACATATAAAAACAAGAAAATACTATGAAGAAATTACGTGTGAAAGTCAAAGGAGGCTGGTCAATTCGGAAGGTCAAACTCTTAGACTTTTGACTTTTGAAAACACAATCGGGAAGGCTTGACACGAGATTGATGGTTGCAGAAGGTAGATGAACGTTTTTTATGAAGAAAACAACTGATATTTATAGAGTGGAGGGTTTAATTAGGGTTTTATGAGCAATATGGCAAGTCTTGGAGAAAAAGTCAAGGAATCAAGTATGAAAACGAATCATTTGACAATTAAATTCGTGTTAATTATGGATTTGGCTTGTGAAATAAGTTAGAGGACATTAAGACGGATCCACAGGAGAAAACGGGGCCTAAAACGGGTTTGAAACGAGAAAGTTATGGCCAAAACAAGTTTAGCCCGTAGGCTTAGTCGCGACCAGGTATCCAGGTCACTTGTACACAATATATACATTGGAGCCGGATATAAGACACCAACGTAGCGCTGGCCTAGTGGCCAGGGCGCTATATTTACAACCAACAGGTCGCTGGTTCGATTCCAGCGGGCAGCATCCCCTTATATATATATATATATATATATATATATATTATATATCTTTTAATCTCTTTCTTTTTTTTTTTTTTTACTTTTGCTCACCACGCATTCGTTACTTATCGGAATGAGCTAAAATTTAAAACAAAAGTTCACGAGACTTATTAGAACATGATGGGAAAAAGAAATATAAGTTTTGAAATTTACAAGCCTTCCGATTATGACGTTTCGCGAACCGAAACGCGAATTTATCGAAATTATCATTTTAACTCGAAATGACCCCAAATTTTATGAGGAGCTACATTAGTCATATAAAAACATCACGTAATATAAATATATGATTTTTGAGACTCACGGGTCGTCCGTTTAATACCGAAGTTGCGCGAAAACCGAAAAATCATTTTACTTGCGTTCTACGCGTATTGTTTGTCTAAAAATCAAACAATTAATTCATTTAACTTGGAAAATGAGCATTTTAAATCATCATTTGAACTTGTAAGCTAATAAGTGTATGAACTTTCTTTGTTTATCGGTAAAAGGAATCCCGAACGCGCGTTTAATTACGAAATAACTTTATTCATTTGCTTGAAAACAATCCTAATTATTTAACCATCTTATTAATGTAAAAAAATGATTTTTGGATTATGAAAAATGGTGCCAAAAGTTTAATCCCACGTTTGAAATGTTTTGATGGACTTCCAATCCGGACGGTGAACTTAAATTGGGTCGGGTTTTGCTAACGGGTCGGAGGCGGATGTTACAGTCTCCCCTACTTTAGGAAATTTCGTCCCGAAATTAGTAGAGACTTACAAGTCCTTAAGGATTTTGTCGAAAGTAGGGACATTCCCGATAGTTGAAATAAAAGGATGAGGCTTGACGTAAAAGATTTCACCGAAAATAATACATTTTCAGTTACTGAATCATTTATGTCGTCGCCGATTCTTCGCTTAACTACAAGGCCAAGCGAATCACTGGTGATAAGGAAATTTGACATAGCAAGCGATTTTGACACGCCGACTCAGGCCAGTTCCCAAACCGACACCCAATGCACCTTAAGAGTATAATAAATGTTTATATATAGGGTGTACCGCAGCTAACCCACCACATTTCTAATACTCCTACAATGTACTGGTTGCCTACGAAAAACAACCCAACACACACACAATGAATGAGCTTTGATAGAGA
The DNA here is from genome assembly GCA_039602395.1 of Deinandra increscens subsp. villosa. Lineage (NCBI taxonomy): Eukaryota > Viridiplantae > Streptophyta > Magnoliopsida > Asterales > Asteraceae > Deinandra > Deinandra increscens. The sequence continues at coordinate 1,224,483 of JBCNJP010000001.1, forward strand.
ATCTGAGATTGCGATACGAGATATAGTTTGAAAGACCCAGGTGATTTGATGGCATGAGTAACGAGTTGCAAAAATCTGAGAACTAACAAAACGTAGACCGAACCAAGCATCAAGATTGTTTAATTGACCAAAACAATTTGACCATGATGAAAACCACATTCTCCTCTACTTTAGGAGCGATATCGGAGAAGGCAAAACACGAGAGGGGTGGATGTAACATGTATGTCACACCCCCACATTTCCACTAACGGAGTATAACCGCGTTGGGGGTATGATCCAGACCAGGATCCAAGTCTTTAGTTACAACCAAGCCATAGTTAAAGGGGTAAACAGTCATGTATTACATTAAATAAATCAGAGTTTACATTTCACAAAAATCAGCGGAAGCAATAAAAGTTTACAAGGTTGTAGTTTAGTAAAAGTGATTACTAAAGTATCTGAAATACAATTTCAAAAAGGGTTTCACAAAGGACAAGTACTGCCGCTGCCCGTGCCATCCATGATCCTCCAAGCTAACCTGAAAAGCATTCAACAATCAAGTGTCAGCCAAGGCTGGTGAGTTCACTAAGCGGTCTACCCGTCACAAGTAGACCAAAATTTTATGATCAAAGAAAGGTAAAACACAATCAATATCATAAGACTAGTAAGTTTTCCATATCGTAGGTAGCTAGCCTAAGTTATGCACATTTGAATTGTTCGCAACCGAAGCTGACAATGTATAGGTATTACCTACGGATTTTGCCTTCCCGTGTCCTGAAAGACCACGGAGGGTAGGGTAACATTGGTCCCAGTCCGACCGCCAGTCGGGTTGGTGCATCCCGTGCACCGCTGGGCGGGGGTGTCAATCCCCAGTAGTACTACTCAACATCACCTAGCTATTCTATATTAACGGCCCGAATGTAAGGACTTTTTAGTTTATCAATCAATTCAATGATACATATGATATTTGGTCGGAAAAGTTTACTTAGTAAGAAATACCTTACCGCTGCACGTTATCATCCCTGAAAGGACATAACAACATATAGTAATGAACTCACCTTAGGGGGGCACTGGTACACAGCAAAAGATTCAACAAGTCGGTCACACATAACCTGTTTGGGTAAATATGGCCTAAACGGGTTAGGAGGTGTCGCGAGGACGAAAATAGCAATCTTAGCACCTAAACATGTTTCATGTAGTCACACAAGTCATACAATGCATACAAAAGTTTCAGATTGAGAGAAATTCAAAGAATTGCCATTTTGGTCAAAGTTGACTCAGAAAGTCAACTTCAACACTCAAACTAGTGGCATAGTCAAAATCTACATACTTAGGAGTTAGGATCTTAAATTTTGCAGGCTTAAACTACATGTTAAACATGATTTGTTGCAAAAAGAATCAATCAAAAACATCGAATAACGAAGAAGTTATGCACATTGCAAGTTGACCCATTTGGCACATAGTTAACTAGTTCATGAAAATTTGAAATTGGCATAACTCACTAAATTTTTGGGTTTTAAACCTCAAATGCTCCAGATCCTATATTTAATATGTGTACATCAATTTCAAATAGCAAACACCCCAACATAATAAGGTTTACATGTCCGACCCGTTAGAAAAGTCTACTTTTTAAAATTTCAAACAGCTTTGAGTACCTGTTTTGCAGCAGCAGTTTGGGTGACCAAACGAAGGTTTTAGAAGGCGTATAAATAGCCGTTTTAAAGCTAAGACATCCTAGTTTATCACCCAACAAGAATCAATCATGTTCGATCAAAAATGAGCAAGTTATGGCTATCGAAAGTTGACCAAAAATCTGTTTTGTTGTAGAAGGTCAAAGTAGGCAAATTGAATTTGATTAATCCATAATTTGATCAAAGCTTGGAGTTTGTTTACCAAAACCTCCAGATCTTAGTTTTAATATATAAACATCAATTTCAAGTTGCAAACGCACCATTAAAACAAGGTTTACATGCCCAACCAATTTGCAAAGTCCACTTCTCACAGAAAATGACAGCTTTGAGTACCCGACTTGCAGCTGTGTTTTGACTAACCAAACGGGGGTTTTAGAAAGTGTGCGAATAGCCGTTGTAAAGCTAAGACATGAAACTTTACTAAGGAAAAAGAATCAACTGATTTCGATAAAAATTGAGTGAGTTATGACCTCTGCAAGTCAGCCTAAAAATCTGGACGAATCTGTCCCTATTTTATAGTTTGCAAAAATTTCGGTTTTCTAATTTTGAGCAACAATTTGGTCATCCAACACCTACTAACATAATTATAAACACTTTAACATGGATTTTCAGTTCTCAACATGTTCATATCAAGTTCATAGCAAAAACCCAACATAACAACTAGCATACAAGCACACATGCCCAATTTTCATGTCCAAACACCCAATATTCATACAAGAACATACATGACAGATTTGAGTTCAAATTTCCAGCTCTAAAATCATTCAAAAATCTGTCCCAAATCATGAGCTAACATAGCTTAACCTAAATCATGGTTCATGAGCATCATAACACTCCATTTAGCATATAAACACTTAAGAACACACATGCAACCTACAATTTCGAGTTAAAGATTTCTAGGGCTTACAAGTTGAGGTATGATTTTCGGATTTGAGAAGGATGAGATGAGAAGGGAGCTTCTTCTAGACTCCTTGAAGCTTGTAGAAGCTTAAAACTCCAAATCCTTGCTTCTTGATGCTTGATTTCACGAAAAATTGCAAGTGTGTGTGTATATGTGTGGAGAGCCGTAAGAATGGAGGGAGGAGGAGGATGTATGCGTGAAATGAGAGGGGGAAGAGATCTAGGGCAGATTTTTGTGTTATAAAAATTTACATCTTTAGTCCCTCAAGTTCCATTTTAAGTAAAAATGTCCAAAACTCTAGAAAAAGGGGGTTTTTAACACCAAAACTTGTAAATAAAATTACTAGAAATGTTTCTAAATGTTTTTAAACTTATTTAACATGAAATGTTTAGTCGGGACAAGTATAAGTATCATTTATACATAAAAATTCGAATTCACGCACGAAGCCCGGTTTCGCAAAAAAAAAAAATGCAAATTTTTACAAATGACACATAAGGTCACGAAATAAATTCACGAAACAAGTTATTAAAAATTAATTAGCAAATAAACATTAACACATGTGCAATTATTCGATTCACGGGTCTCGGGTTTGCTACCGGAACTAACGGAGCTAACGGGAAAAGTTAACGGAGTTAACTTGGGAAGTTGCAGTTGTTACAGCCTCCCCATGTTAGAGAATTTTCGTCCCGAAAATTAGCATAAGGTCCAAAGTGTTCGGGCCAATTGAATGGGATGAAGGAGAATGGAAACAATAAAATTTGTCGTAGTGCTAATTGTTTCACGAATCGTTACGAGAGAATCTGAGGGGAGTGATGGACGGTACATGATTTAGAAAGCATCGAATGAACATTTCGCATGAGCGTACAGAGAGTGATTTCCTAAAATGAACGTTTCCGTGAGTGAGTTGAATCGCATCGCATGGTTAGGTTTAACGAGTGTCACGATGACAACATATCCGAAATCGAAGTATTTGATATGACGAAGTGATCATATGTCCGAGTAGTCTTCAGCTATAGTGTCCAATAAGATAACAGAAAGTATTGTGTCAAATGATACGGTAGAGGCAAGAAGTGTTGCAAAAAGGTTCGAATGTTACGTATCTCGGGGGTGGTTACGCATCCTTGAATTTGGCTAAGATCGGGTGGTTCTTACAGTTCGCAGAAAAAGGCATAGGCAGATGACGCTGCAAGGTATCGTAGTATCAATAGCATAGCGGGTAAGCGCGGTAATCTGATAAAGAAATGCTCTACTTCACCAAGTCGGTGGCAATTTAGGCGTACGCGAGGTTAACAAATCGTGGTATGTCAGAAATGCGGTAGCTAGAGGTCCAATTGAAATATTTCACGACGAGTATGAATCTCGGACGAGGAAACGTTAATAGGGCCCTGGAAAAAGTCACGGGGTTGCTCCAAGAACATGTGATTTGTCTTTTATAATATAAAACTTGAGTTGTTAAAACGTTGTTGTTCATCTAGGTCATAACCTATATTTGACAAAATTTATATCAGGATAGTTCTTATTAATTTAGAGAGTCGGAAAAACAATAAGTTTCATTTGATTAAACTGTACACATCCCTTTTAGCGGAAAATACGTATGAGGGTCATGCGAAAATTCAATGGAAGTAACATAAATCTTTCTTTATTGCTAAATGGTTTTTGTCTGATGATTTCAAGGTAAATCTGTGGTTCAGCACTGATCCCACCTTCGACATGCCGACAGTGCTTATGTATAGGGTGTACCGCAGCTAACCCACCACACTACCAGCACGTTGAGGGTGCACCAGTTTCCTTGCCATTCCTGGCTATCTGACAAATCTTGTTAGATAATATACTTGAAAATAAGGTTTTTCTTTATGTTGATTCCTGGTGCTTTGAGTTTGAATGGGAGAGAAGGATTTGAAACCATGCAATCATGTGAAAATCTTGAATTTTACCACAAAAAGGTTTTCGGTAGGTGGGGTCTTCGTCTATGGTGCGGATTATTAAGAGTTTAGCGGACGCAACGCGAATACATTTTGAGTTTCTGAAGGGGATTCAAAAGAGGAGGTAGTCTTTCACGCTTAGGTTTAAAATGAGGTTCGCCAACATGGGAGATATCGTTACGCATATTACCCTCCGGTAAAGATCCAAAATAAGGGTGACGTTCGAAAAGTTCTTTGTAGAAGCATAAATGATATCAAGTAGGGAATTACAGACTTTCCTAGCACACTGTTGCCGAGTGTCGGGTGTCAAAGTTTGTCGTACGGGGGCCCTTGAAGACAATAAGGGGCATGGAAGTGTCATCGATGAGGTTAGCTAGCCGCGATGACTCCTGGCTTGAAGATCATCCAAGCCACACCAGGTAAGAGAGAAGAAGATTCGCTGAAAATCAAGTTCACAAATAAAATGAGTGTTGAAATTGAAGTGGATTGTACGGGTTCAGAAGGTTCTCGACCAATGCTGCTCCGTCAAGTGAAATCATATTTGTAGTAGGGTATAGAGTGCGTAAGATCGCGACGAGGCCACAATCAGCAAATTTGACTCGTTCAGACGTATCAGGGGTTGCTAGTCAAGAGAGGAAAACTCCACAAGATTTTCCTGCTGAAATGTTGGTTCCAATGTTCGAAGCATAATCGTCGGGTTTCATCGGGTTTGCATTTATGAAGTTGTTGCGCAACCGTGGGGAGCTTGGAGAATGGTTATGGCATTTAACGTCATGGGGGTAGGGTTAGGGCTACTGACGGGTCAGGCTCAGTTGTGAGTTAGGATCGCTCGCAGCGAGGGGAGATCTCGTCGTCGGATAAGGTGAGTGGTAAAGTGTCTTACTACGGTTGCCCTTGCACCAGCATTTATAGAGGAGCTCAGATAGGGTGGAAGCCATATCTAGGAAGGATAAGAACAGGTATGATAACGTAACGAATATGGTTGAGGACCATAAGCTTGGAAGTTGATATAATAGAATTTTGGAATGAAAGGTTGCCGAGTAGAATTCCCCAGGGCTTCCATACACTGCAAATTACATTTACGTGTGCACCCGTAACGGTAATTTACCTTGTATGGTCACGCTGGTTCCTATTACTTTAGCTACCAGGTTCGATGGGGTAGTACATGGTTTCAAAGGGTAAGCACTAAGAATGTGGTCGTTAAATCAAAAGTAATCCGACAAGGATTTTCCAGGGAGACAGGTTGCGAGGATAAACAGCTCACTCAATTCTGAAATCTACCATTGGTACGATTGGATAAGCAAATGGTTTTGCAGGAGTTTGGATAGGGCACGCTACAATGTCCCAACTTAAGTTAGAGTATTCACACATATACAGGTATATATATACAAAGAGGGAGAATATCACATTCACACGAAGTTATCACACAACAGCCATGCGATTAATATGCAAGGTCTAAACCGACCAAGGAAAAAGGGGTGTCGGTATTCTAGGGTAACAATCACAGTTACAAGCATCCCATGAGGGATCATCTGGTTCTATACTAGGTTGCCCTAAACAAGGCTAAACAGCATTCTTACTAATGTATTTCGATAAGGTTGCCCTCGGTTTGTGAAATTGGGTGGCTTACTCGAATAGGATCTACATCAACTCCTATTGGTGCTATATCAGAGTATGATCGTTCCAGCTGAGGATATGTTGGATCATTGTCTTAGAGTCTAGATTATCATGATTTATGCCTAAAAGTAAACCTACCAAGGGTCAGCATACCCGCTACTAAAAGGTCACTAAATACCAAGTGATATTGCGCATAAGCACAAGTTATATGAATACATTCAACAAGTAGGCAAAGCGTTCTAAGAGCAAATGGGAGTAGGTTGTTTAGAACAAATGGGGGCAGGTTGTTTAGTACAAAAATGAGGCAAGTTGTTTAGTTCAAAATGAAACAAATTATTTCTAAGTCTCGGGAAAGAAAATTTTCTACTAAAAATCAGGTTTCTATGCTGACACAAGATATGGTTTGTAGTTGAGGATCACCTTTGGCACGCGGAGCAGTACTTTCGGGAATTGTTGTAATCAAAGTTTTCAAAACAGTTACAGTTCAGAAATTTTTACTTTTCTAAAAATTTTCTGGTTCGCTGTAACCAATGGCTCTGATACCAATCTGTCACACCCCCACATTTCCACTAACGGAGTATAACCGCGTTGGGGGTATGATCCAGACCAGGATCCAAGTCTTTAGTTACAACCAAGCCATAGTTAAAGGGGTAAACAGTCATGTATTACATTAAATAAATCAGAGTTTACATTTCACAAAAATCAGCGGAAGCAATAAAAGTTTACAAGGTTGTAGTTTAGTAAAAGTGATTACTAAAGTATCTGAAATACAATTTCAAAAAGGGTTTTACAAAGGACAAGTACTGCCGCTGCCCGTGCCATCCATGATCCTCCAAGCTAACCTGAAAAGCATTCAACAATCAAGTGTCAGCCAAGGCTGGTGAGTTCACTAAGCGGTCTACCCGTCACAAGTAGACCAAAATTTTATGATCAAAGAAAGGTAAAACACAATCAATATCATAAGACTAGT